>JAZHYW010037784.1:0-125429 GCA_037355805.1 Ixodes ricinus | reverse complement strand
GGCGTAAATATCACGCGAAAAACAATTTTTTTTGGAAAAAGTTGTTTTAAAAGTTATATGTCCCATCTATGCCCCTTAAAAAAACTGTTTTTTCCTTGCAGTATCCTTTTAAGTTATCGGTTACTATCCCTTAACATATTGCACAAACTCGCCAATCTGCAGACACCCCAAACGCTGACCAATTCAGATTATTATTTATTTTTTACCTCACCGAAGATGTTTTTGTTCTTTTTCCTATGTTGTTTAGTGAATAGTTCCTTTTTATTCTGCCGCCCAAAACACGAAAAAAAAAATCCTTCGCGACGAGAGTGCAGATGGTCGGAAGTGAGGTTTTCGAAAACAGCGCTTAACAAACGATACGTTTTCGCTTTCATCATATATGTCATTATGCCCTCTAGGAAACTTGCGCTGATAAAGAGGAACTGCTCTCGTTTGTCTCTTTGCATTTCGAAACCTGTCTAATTATACAATAAAGCTTTTTAGTGCCGTTTCGTATTGTCAAGTTGAAACAAAAATGGTTTGCTTTCGTAATCTTTGACTTCCTCTAAGTTTAAACGAACATAATTCAACAAAGATAGCTCTGCACAGACAGCAGCTGCATGGAATTACATCACACTGGGTAACGCCACGCTTAATTGACTAGACGCCAGGCGACATGACTCATAGCCACGTGCTGTAATGATTCACCAACAGAACAGCGGCTTTACGATCGCAAGGGCGGTTTTGAACGTCTATAACGTGCGCCTTAATACACCAAGACAGAGGCACTTAGAACACCGAAATATATATGCCACGGGTGTTTATCCATTTGAGAAGTCCTCCTTTGAGTGGCTTGTGAGAGGAATTTTACCAACATAACAGAAAAGCTTTAAGATAAGGGTGTTCGGATGATTAATATAAAAAACTGGCCTTATACGCGTTTGCACTGATTACCATCGAGAAGAAAAATGCTGCCTCACTCGGCGGTAAACGAATGCGTGGCTTCTGACATTGCGAAGAAGAGAGTTACAGCGCATGCTCAAAATTCATTTCAAATCCCAGTAGACAGGCGTGCCAGCGCGCAGAAGGCTTTTATGGAATGGACAGTGACAGCCCCAGAAACGTGCTTCAAAACAATCCTCAGGCAGACTGTGGCGAGAGAAAATAAAGAGAACATATTCCGAAGTACGTGCGCGACTCCAAAATTGTAATCACGCTTACCGAGGTTGTAATCGTGTCTGGCATATAATGCTCCTCTGTGTCGTATTCACAATAACGTGAATGTATATAACTTTTTTGAGTTCTCCTCCGCGGTTACTTGGGTTTCACGTCTGTTTCGTTTTTCTTTTATTCGCTGATTTTCAACATGGAATAGGCTGTTCCTGTGTGTATGGACTGTGTCGCCTGGTTACGAACATTGTTTACAGGCAATAATTATTCCACACAATTGCTAATATATACGCCTCATGAGTATCGCAATAACAATTAAGGTTTATTTAAATATAAAGTTGCGCACGTTGGCAAGCGCTTCATTGCAAAAACAGCATAATCAAAAGCGAGAATGAATAGAAACAAGGTCCTGTCTCTCCCTTGCTTTCGTCCTGGTTTTTATTCGCGATGATTTCGTTGTATATGTATGTAATAAAATAAATATGTAAAGTGATACTTTATAAACTTGACGACAAAAATTCTTTACCGAATTATAAAGCAGTGTCAGAACTTCCCATATTTTCTAAATGCCTGCAAAAACATATACACGTCCGGTTAACTCAGCTGTGCGAATTTGTTTTTTTTTAATTTTTCACATATTCTTAGTTTAGATTTTGAAGTGGACGATCAATCAAAGTTGCATTGTTGAACATCAAATAATTAATTTTAGAAAACAGGAAATAAACATTTAACGTTGGGAGTGTTTTATAGAGTTTTCGAAACTGTTTGATCGGCTAAACGAACGGTCTTCAAACAACGGCCCGCGGGTCAAATCCGGCCTGCGGAGTTCTTCCGACCAGCCCTTGGCTAGCCGCGTTTCTTGAGATGAAGCCTGGCCCGCGGCCCGCTTCCAGCAATTCCGCCCTCCGCAAAACTAAGCTCGGGTAAATAAAGGGCACCGCAAAACAGAACAACCGCGTAATCGAAGATACCGGAGAAAACGAGATAAAACTGCATATCGTAAGGTCTGCCCTCTTGTCATATTATTCATTGGACATAGTCATCGCCAGCACCAGAATATGAAAAATTCGGTTGTTCGAATGCACGTAATAATAAAGATTTAATATTTATATTATTATCAGTGGTAGTAGAACCAGTAGTCACAGTAGTAGTAGTATTAGTAGTCTCCTGGTTCATATATGTGTAAATACGTATGTTGAAATTATTTGGCGTTCCTATGTACACATCGTGCATAGTGTCCTGTGCCGTATCTATTGCATATTGTCAGCATCAGTTCTATCGCTGTTATCAGTTTTTTTGCACTGTCGGAACATGCAAAGCATTCTATGCAATTTTATTTATCCCTGGGGCGTTTTCGGGTCCCAATTACTGTGAAATGTCAGAATTAGCGAAATATTGGATTCATAAATAAAGTATATATATTGAACCACAATGTATTCTTTCTTTATTGTTTTACTATAAATTCATATTTTGTATTTAAATGTTTATCTATAAGTGCATAGAGGATGTTTTTTTAATTATTAGAGCTTAACAATTATTTAAAAAAATCAATGAAAGCAACATTTACGCGGTTTCTGCAGGTAATTGTTAAAGTCCGTTCACACTCTTGCAACCGAGTACGACCGAGAAAGACCAGACCGGTTTTAAGCCTCTTCCCACGTCTTAGGACCGGATGCGCTGCAGCGAAGCTGGTCCCAAGAGATCGCAAGAGGCTTAAAAACCGGTCTGGTCTCTCTCGGTCTTACTCGGTCGCAAGAGTGTGAACGGGCTTTATACGGACTGGGGGACATAGTATAGGGGGCTATTCGTAACGATCAGTAGGGTAATTAAGTAAAATTTGTTAATCATATTTTTCATTAGTGAAAAAAGACATATTGCTCATATTATAAACTTGCAGAGCTTCGTCAAAAAACACTAAATCAGTAAATTTTAGAAAGACTGAGCCCGTGAAAAGCGCAGTAGTGCTCGTGCATCAGGATCAAGACTGCATCGCGCCCACGGGAGTTTTCCGTCTCTTATCGTAGTTGCAGCCTTGTACCCGTTGAACGAGTTGTACCTTGAGCGCACTACTACACATACCATGCGCTTAAAGTATTTATAAATATTATTGATTTAGGATTTTTTGATGACGTTCAGCAAGTTTCTAATTAGAATCATATGTCTATTTTCACTAATTAAAATAGTTAATTGACACATATTACTTGTATTGCCGACTGATAGCTAAAATTAGCCCCCTATACTATATCCACCTGGCCATATAACCTACGTGCACCAACCGGAGAAGTGTCTTTCACGGCCTTTTCAAGCAAATCTGTTAAGCTTAAAAAAAAAAACACCCCCTATATTTAATTTTTTATTTATATTTATTTATTGTCTGACCTTCGAGAGAGCAACAAATCTCCCACTCGGCCCCTTAAATTAGTTGTGCAACGGTTTTAACGTTGAAAGAATTTGCACCTTCTACTTCTGACATTGTTTATCTTGTCACAAACGACAGAAAACCAGACTTATGCCTATCTCAAATACTCTACTCAAGATACTGTATTTCGAATACTTTTTGAAGTATCTTGGTATCCTGCAAATACTTTTGATCGAGAGTATTTGATACTTTATTTTAATTACATTTCTGAGTATCTTGTAGTCATTATCTCAAATACATATTTGACGTCCCGCCATTTTCCGAGTTTTTTTATATGAAGTGGCGTGGGCGTGGCGTGGGCGTGGCATGAGCAAACGTGACCATTCTTTCGAGCAACTAAATTTTGTTGCTAGCTCCGATTGGCTACGGTGACTTTGAGCCCGTGAAAACATCGTGTTTTTCCGATTGTGACGCATATTTCAGCCCAAAGTTCGTACAATGAAGATTTTCCCCTCGACTTCCCAATGGCGTCTTTTGTTTCCTAGAGTTTCCCCCAAAAACTCCCCAAACAAAAGGGGTGGTTTTACGGAACTAAAGATTGCCACCCTGAGTGGCAACGCACACCGGGAAATGACCTACGACAACAATGCAGACTTGAGTGCCAAGACAATAACAAATAAAAGAAAATGAGAAGTGGACACACACACACGCACAAAAAAAGACATTTTTGTTTTGCTTTTTCTATATTTGACCCCGCTACGCCAAACATCAAGGTTTCCTTTTGTTTATTTTATTATTGTCGTCAGTCCAACACCTATTGCTCTCGCGAACACTGTCTCTAAGCGAACATTGATAAGCAGAGAACGGGACAGGAAACGAACTAGAAGCTGGATGACCTCTCAAAATGCCAACAAAGTGTCCTCCAACGTTGAGTGCCTTTCTGAACGCAACCTCCTTGAAGAACGTACGACCACTGCCGTGGCTATTATGGGGGTTCTCTTTGTTATCCAGTCACTCATACCCGTATCCCAAGTTCCTTTATAGTGAACTCCCTCTATAGGTAATATGAATTGTAGTTAAGCGATGCCTCTAAGGTGCTCCGCAGGACGTGATATTCAGTGATGTCGCTATTGGCGAGGCGCTCTGACCTGTTGTCTGCTGCCCCCACACCTCGGCGCTTACCCAATACAAGGCCTGTGCACATGCCCACAGGCCTTGTGGGTATGTTCATGTCATCTTTTAAAATAGAGCGAGGGGCACAGAGTAATGAAAAAATACTAACAATTAGTGAAGTGACGTTAAGTGCCGGATCTCCCGAAAGCAGTCGCCAGAGGATGCGAGCTTGACCCACTTCGGCTTTTGTGCTGAGCTGGGCACCGTGCATGCTGCATTGTTCATGCAGGCCGGAGTAGAAACAAAAGAGCCCCTCCTTTCCCTCACCGGAGAACACTAACTCCAGCCAAACGCAGACGTCGCGTTCGGTTAACTCAGCCGAGCGCTGAGTCATTGTATTTGTTGTCCCCATCCATGCAGTTCTTAAGATAGCCGCTTGAGGCGCCACGGTCTGATCTCCTCCTCGATAGCTAAAGCGACCACTTTCTTGTTGTCCCAGAAATGTTTTGTAACTTGTATCAGTAATATTGCCATGCGCGTTGCCGAGCGAGCGCGTGGCCAAATGGTTGCCGCGCTTGGCTCTCGCGCGAAGGCTCCAAGTTCGGTACCAAGGAGCGGACTCCTCTTTTATTTCTTCTCTCGACTTGACATTCTCATAAGTTCGAGAACCTTGTCGTCTGATTGAGTTACGAATGTCCTACGCGCCCAACGTTCTACGCCGAATGTTTCAAAAACCTACGCGGGCACAAAAGGTGCTCCGAGTGGCACTCCGGAGTCAGTCTCGCCCCAGCGCTCGATCCTGCTGTTTCGCCGACATCGACGCCTGCGACGCTAGCCTTTCTCCATTTTGTTTTTGGGCACAAGTTCGCCCCATTAAACATTTAGTTTCTTCAGTTATTCGCCGCCTCATCATTTGTCATTCATGACAATAACCTGCTCCTTATAGCTAGACTGCATAAAATAGCCGTAAGATACTTTTTTTCTTTTTCCGTTTTGTGCTGTTACGTGCTAATAAACCATTCTGGTCACCCAGATTTGCGCAGCTGTATAATTGTCGTTGTCCCTGACCTCAATAGAAATTACGAAATGCGGAAGTATCTCCTAAAGCAATTTAATTACATTTCTATATATTTGTACTCTTCTCAAGATACTTTACAGTGAAAATAACTTGAGTGGTATTCTGAATACATTATGAAGCAGGTATTTTGCAACTTAACTTAAATAATTTTATCGAGAATTTTGTCCAACACTCCAGAAAACACATCTCCTTCCTTCGAAATGTTGAGATTGAGCCACGTAATCGCGAGGCCGAAATTATAATATTTCCCGACCTGCAACCGCGAGCGGCGGCCATGAGAACCACGCGGCTTGACGTCAATGGGAGACTTGTAAAAAGATAGGAAGATGTGCAAAAGTCTGTTCGATAAAAGTTAATTTTTTCTGGAAATCTTGTCGTTCGAACATACCTATAAATTAGTCACGAAACCTGGTATCATCGACAAAATGTTTATTATACGGAGTTTTAGTGGCGCCATCTATCTGAGAGCCACAAAACCGTCAGCTCTATCTGCTACCGCGAACAGCCGCCAGAAGCAGGAGGGGGACGGGGGCAGACCGGACGGGTATGGCCGGACCCGGAGGAGACTTTCCTCCTCTCGCCATGTTGATCGCGCTGCGCAAGCACGTGGTTATGAGGTCGCGAGCGGGTGAGTTCTCGCTGCTCACTGATAGCTCTAGAGAGAGCTTCACCGCAACCCCGGACGTCCCACATTCACGTCACAGCGCACATGACTCGGAATTTGGTGAAGAAGTTGAGAGTTGCCCCAAAACCTCAATCTTCGTCCATTTTTTAAAAAAAGTAGAACATGCAGGCAAAAGCGTTTTTTTGTTCTTTACTTCAGAAAGGTAGAGGCACGAACTCCTAAATTATTTAAGCAAAGCACTGAAATTCTTGCCCAGCTCATTAAACAGAATGTTGAAAGCCCCTGGGCCTCTAAACCATGAAGCACAAAGTAAACTTTATAGATATGGGATTTGTGGCAACGCGTTGCATATACTTAGATTTATTTAAGCTATCGTTTTCAATGCGTTCACATTAATGGAACTTTTGTTTTCATATATAAGAACTACGAACAGGTGTACCACAGGGAACTGTGTTAGCTTTTCTATTGTTAAGCAGCTACATTTACGATGCCATTAATATTTCTACCAGCGTCCAGATAACGTGTCCTGATAATACGAGCATATTTTTCAAATCAGAATAAATAAAAATATGCTGGTTAACAAAAACAACCTTTAAAAAGACCTTAGGATATGGGCAATAGTAAACTCGTTAAAAATTATAATATTAAAACTAATGCCCTTGTATTCCGCCCTAAAATTGCAAGTAATTTATATACATCGCTCATGTTACATATTTCTGACATAGAGGTTGTTCCCACCGTAAAGATGTTATGACACTTTTTACCAGCACATGAGTTGGAACGAACACATTGAAAGTTTTCTTCTACACTGTCGAAAATAATAGGTATAATTTACAAGCGCCTCTTTTATCTGCCGCAAGAGGTCAAGATTATTTTCCATAACTCGTTATTTTGTTCATATCTAAATTACTGTCAACTTTATTAAAATATTATGGTGCGCTAGTTGGATATGTATCTTAGATATAAATAGCGCTAAAGTCAAGTACAAACTGACGGAACAAGGGCTAACTCACAACTGTCGTTTTAATATTCACACAGAAGACGAGAAAGAGGAAGCGTTTCTCTCTCGTCTTTCTTTTCGGCATGAAAACTTCCCAAAATCAAATTGCCTTGATGGGAAGAGGAAGTTACTTTGAAAGGACTAAGAAATAAAATAAAAAGGAAGAGGAGGACGTTACGTTAAAAATGAGAAATAACAGAAAGGAAGAAAGAGGAAGTTGCTGACAGAGAACCAATGAAACAACTTCCAGTAGGAAAGCTGAGGTAATGAAGGTCTTTGTCACCTAATGTCACTGATGGTGCACTGACACACGAGTTTTCCTATTATTTAATGGTCACTGCTTTGCATATTTTCCTTGAGATTTCTCACGGAAACTTCGAAGGACCTCTGTCGCTGTAAGTATCGGCTTGAAGTGACAGTCTCTTACGTGCACCGCGAGATGACCCGATGGTGTTCACGTAAACTGGTGTTCACGCAGCGGCCAGACTGACGAACATATACCTTGCCAGAGGTGAAATATATTTCATATATAACCTGACTTTGGCAAGGTATATATGTTTGCTTGCGTCTCTGGTAGCATTCATTGCGAGGTTCCTGTGGTAATTTATCATAGGAGAAGCTTGTTTAGCTTGTCGGGTGCTAAAAATACGACAGGGATGTCATTCCTGGAAGCCGCCTGTTTCATGTTGTGTGATACCCGGTGAGTGTAGGGCAATACAGACGGGCGTTATCCTTTGTACTTGGCTTTTTCTTTCTGTCTGTGGGAGTTTATTATTATTTCTACTGCATCGTTCAAGACGGTACCTGGGTATCCAGAGGTCTTGAGTTGGTGTATTTGTGTATCAAACCTCTGTCCCGCATTTTGGTCACATGACTTCTTGAGGGCTGCACTAAGACCGTTTTTGATAATTTCCATTTTAATGAGTTTGGAATGGGAAGACTCATATTGGAGTAAATGTTTTCTTGATCGTGGCATGTACTAACAGCAAGTGTGGTTTAGTTGGAATATCATACGTGGATCAAGAAATTGAAGGCTGTTGTCTGTGGGTAGCTCGTGTGTGAAGTTAAGTCCAGTCCATGTGCATTTTCAGTGAACATTGAACGCATTTTGATGATTTCTTCCTCGTTATTTATATCAGGTCTACTTTTTGGTAGCACAAGATAGTCGTCTACATATCTGTATATTTTTGACACCAGGTTATTGGATACCCGCTGGGCGATGGCCGCATCGCATTTGGATAAGAGAATGTCACATAACACATGGTGCAACACATGATCCGCTGCAAATTTCCTTCTTTTGCAGGTAAGTATTCCTGTTGAATGAGACGACTGTGGAAGCCAGGTAGATTGTCAATAGCTCTAAGAATTACTCAAGATGTACGCCGGATTTGTTTTGAAAGGCATTGAACCATCTTCCATGTAAAGTGCAGAGAAGCTGGAGGAAGCTGGAAGTCTTTGTAGGAGGCACCCCCTGGATTTCTGAAACTGCAACAAAATATAGGGGGCAATTCTGGTCCTAAGTATGTTTTTTTTAAGTCTTGTTGTGTGCAAGAACAAAGTATTCTTATTTGGAGGCTTAATTATGTTCGATAATATACTAGCTCACATAAACACAATTAGTTATAAGCAAATATAATTACACTGTGTCTTTAAAATTATTTTGTGAGCGGGAATAAGCGAAACAAAATTTGTGCTCATGATAATGTTTTTTGAACGCCAAAACCGCTCAGAGAACATACTGAAAAAAATTATGACTCATGTGCACATGTTCCTTTCGCAACCTTGGGCGTCCGTTCTAGCCTCAGGAATCTCATGCTTCACAACAAGACGCGGTACGTACGTTTTTATGGATTTTTTTATTTGCGTGAAAACGAGACATGTTTAACACCTACAGTATCTTTCACTATAGCGTCGAATTCGTGGTATCTGTCGCTTTCTTTTTAGTCGCTTCTTTTCAGACCGAAAATTACTGCAGGTGTTTCTGTCCGCTTGAAGTTATGTAACATTTGGAGGAAAGTGGAGTGCTCACGCATGGCAACTAAAAGTCGTTCTGGCGGGTCTCAAAATGATATATAAAGAACAGAATATGCCATCTTGCTCATGACAAGCTCGCCCTCTTGGACCAACTCTCACTTGCAATAATGAAGCGTTTGGCTCTCTCAATCCTGGTTCTCTGTTTGATCAACCTCGTGGTTGCAAGGAGAGGTAAGTATGATGGCCTTTTTTCTTTATTTATGTGTGTTGAAAAATAAAAGTAATGTTTAATAGCCGAACATTTTGCGGTGGAGCAGGCTCCGTGGTACGTAAGTATCCCAATTGCTGCTACTTTAAAGTACGCATAAATATGCAAATGAAATTATAGCATATTGGAAAATTATCATACATAAAATTAATATACGTATATAAAGCCTGTTCTAAAAACACCTAATCCGATACTAATAATTTGGCTGTTTACTCCTGTCAAGTACACGTTTTTTTATCCATGTGCTTTCGAATCTTGTTTTATAAGATAATTAATCGAATTTGCGCAGTTTGCCACTCGATCGAGGTTTATTTAAATTAGAAAAAATATATAAGAATAGCGCAAGTGTGTCCCCTATGCTAAATCAATAGTACTTCATGGTATCACGCTTTCTTAAACAAAAATAAAGTAAATCGCTTTCCTAGAAGAATTTGGGCATCGATTTACACTTTCTGAGAATACAAAGTGGTAGGAACTCACCAGTAATATTCGCTAGAATAAAATACTCACCTGCTGCTTTTTTGTGGTGTGTCTCCACGCAGAAAGTTGGCAACATCTAATTATATTTAAAATATTTCCCATATATCATAATATTTTGCTGACTGCAGTAAACCATTTTCGTTTACCCTCGTCTCGAACCACATAGTTGAGAAACACGGCAAACGGGATAAAAACAATCAAGGTATTACGACTTGGAACTAATAAACGAATACAGTTAAAGGAAAAACAAAAACAACAACAACAAGAATGATAGACAGTCGAAATAAAAACTTGTGCATCTCTCAGTGGTGCAGCGAAAGCAGGCACGCAGCCAGGATTTTGTTTCGGGGGGGGGGGGGGGGGGGAGCCGCCCATGACAAAATGCTGTATGAGGGGGGAGGGGGAGAGGAGGTCCCAGCAAAATGGAAGATTTCAGAGGGGGGGGGGGGGCGGGCCCCATGGGTCTCCCCCCTGGCTACGTGCCTGAGCGAAAGGAAAACGATGTTTTCCAGCATACCGTAAGTTCCTTGATACAAGATGGTGGCGCACCTGTCGACTATAACTATATAAATTATGTTTTGTAGAAGAACTAGAACATATTTTTTTAAAAGGAACTTGCTTTAGTGCGTTCTTAGACCTATGGGAAAGTTGGGGCCAGGGGGGCCACAACAAAGAGACGAGAGTGGTTGACTACTTAGCTAATATTTAAATTTGTTTTGACTAACTTCTAAAGTTTTCGGGTTTTGGAGCATAGTGCAGTTACGCTCGTCTTCTTTACAGTCTCGCCGTGACGTAAAATATTATTTAAAAAATTTAAAGTGGGCGCTGCAGGACGAAAAGTGTCATCCTTGCACTTAGCTTCAAAACCGGAAGTGACCCACCGAAGCGCGACAATGGTGCGGATTGTTCCGGTTGCGCATGCGTAGCCCTGCTCACGTTACTCATGGGCTGCAAACCTGCGCAGAACGGAATTAACGTTACAGACGGACTTTGGCGAATTAGTTTTGGCCTGAAGCCGTGTACAATCATGACATTTCTCGTCCCTCAACACTCACTACGAATGTTTAATCAAACTTTCACGTCACGGCTGGACTATAAAGGCCCGTTCACACACTTGCGACTACCTAGCGACAGTGTACCTTAAGACCCATTACAACCTCTTACGAAGAGAGAAAACATTGACCCCCCCCCACGCCACCTATGCAATGACAGTGGAATAGCATTTCGCTAGAACGAATCTTTTGCGTTACTAGCGAGACGAAATGTCGCTAATAGCGCAGCTAAGAAATCGGCGTTTAAATCCTTGACAAAAAGACTTCCAAGCCAAGAAACAAAAAATGATACGGAAAAAAAGGAAATTGATGGGACAGCCAAGTATTCAACGGATGCCGAATAGGTGGCGCTCGTGTGTTTTCTTGTCGTAAGAGATTTTAAAAGGTTTCAAGGCACATGGTGCCGAGCCGTTGCAAGTGGTAAGTAATGTCCACAAACTGAAACTGCTACGTAATGCACCAGAAACTGAAATTTGAAGTAGTTCGTGAATAGTGCTTGGTTGCTTAGTTTACTAATTAACCAATACGGCGTATTTTAGTGTTTGTTACGGCCGTCAACGTATCCTAATGTCTAAACCCTTTTTTGTTTGTGTCTAAACCCTTACCGCGAGCAATCTTTGTTTTTTTTATTATTATCTTTATTTATAATTTTTAATATTATTATTATCGCAGTCAAGCTAGCTTGTGACGTCTGTTTCGACAAGCACCAGCGACCACAGAATCAATTTGGATATGGTAGACTCAATTTTGAAACAAAAGAGAATCTAGCCTTTGAGCGTCGAATTTGAAACACTGCTACGCGGGCAGAGGATAATAATTGCCGCAGCGGAGGGGCGTCCAACGGTTTTTCTTAATATTAGGGGTGTTTAAAATAAGCAACAATATCGGAAACTGGAAGTTTTGATGGGAATGAACGTGTTAAGAATGGCAAAAGAAAGAATTCATTATGAGACTCCCTCGCGGTAAACAAATAATGCGAAGTTGCGCATAGTGAGCGTAAATACAGATAACGTGGTAAGCCAGAAATGAATACGAGACGCGGACTCCAGTGCGTCTGTAAATAACAGATTTTTTTAAGGAAGCTCTTGGAAAACCAACGTTCAAAGGGACAGATCGGTACGCGTTTCTGGCCTGTTTCCCAGCGTTTACTACATCATTTTATTTTTTAGTTATGATCTGCATATGAGGGTTTCAGTAGCTGAAAATACAAAACCCCAAATGAGGTCGCACAATATATTTTCTTTGTGTACCATGTCCGCCCACACAAGTACTTCTAAAATATTTTCACTCCGAGCCCAATACCAAACACCTCCCGTTCACTCTTTGCGTATTAGAGCTCGCTTGGTGAGAGCGTTCTGGAAATGCAAGCAATTCGCGCTTAACCACTTGGCATAATGTGTAAGATGGCTGCCAAGATTCCGCTTGGAGGTGCATTTCAGGTGAGGTAGAAAGACTTGCTCGGGTTGTAATGTCTAAGCTATTTTCTACGCTGTATATCCTACTTCGATAATTTGAAGGCGTTTTCCCATTCCGCATTGGCATTGCATTCTGGGAGGGTCGTAACCTACTCTTGGTCGAATGAACTACCTGGCCGTTGATTTTGTAGCCGAGCTATATCACGCTTCTTTTAAAGAACTCGTATTTTTGAAGGTTGGCCGGAAGTCCATTCGCAATTAGTCAAAGAAGAACATGGTCCGACAATCGAATATGGTCCCCGAGAGCACTTAATGCCATCAAGATGTAGTCCAGATAACACCCTACATGTTAAAAGTTTTCTGAAATCAGGTTCATACTCCGCAAAAAAATCGATGGTGCTCTGAAGATTCTGAACGATAGGAGATAGTACTGGCAAGAACCTTTGTGTGTAGCGTTGGTGGTGTAAAACTTAAAGTTGGGCTAAAATTCCTACTGTTGGTAATTACTGGTCACAGTGGGTACTGTTGGTAAGTACTGGCAAAAAAACGCAAACAAGCCTTCTGCAGTTGGCCAAATGGAACTATTCACAGCGACCTCGTATTCTTTCCCAAGTCTAATGAACTTGTCATTTTTTGAGGTGACTGCAATCGGCGCCACAGAATTGCTCCTATCATCCTCGGCGATAACGCCGAGGTTTTCAAAAGTGTTGAGTCCTTTCTCCACAATCTCACGCAGGGCGTATAATATCTGACCTGGTTTAACGAAGTTGAAGTAGAATCGGTCTGCACGACGTTGATTCTTTCAGGCTCTCCCAGTTGTTCACTAAGAAGCTTCATGCACTTGCCTAGCTCGGTGGCTAATTTATTCCAAACCGCAAACTCTGCGAGGGGACTCTGAGAAAGGGTTGAGAAAAATACTATGCTTAAACCATTTATTTTCAGAAGAGAGGGTCGTTTTCCTATGTTGACCGATCATAAGTGACAGCGTCACTGCTTGGTCTTCACACTCTGAAAAAATCTCAAGCGTCTACTTTCCCGCGCAACACTCGGAGAGCCAATCATCGACACTTACGGAGGCAGCTCAGCAAATGACGATGCCGAGACATATATTTAGACCAAAAAACGAAGTGTGAGTTATGATATTAGGCATTGCTAGCGTGAAGCTTAGCATTAATTAATGTCACAACCCAGACTGAGTTTCTTGGTCTAAACATATGTTTCAGCATTGTCATTCACTGGGCTACCTCCGTACGTTGCAGTGATTGGCTCTCCGAGAGATGTGTGGAAAGCAGACGCAAGAGCATGTTTTAGAGTGCATAGGTGACCGAAACATGTTGTTCTCCGAAAACAGGGATGGCGTCGCACATATACGAGTGAAGACGCAGGGTTGAGATGTTGGGAGGAAAACTGCACATCAAGGTTAAATATTGCCTGTCGGAGATGATGGTCAGAGCCTCCTCACAGTGAGCGGAAATTTCACCGATTTTCCTTCCGGACTGAGCAAAACATCAATGACATTTCCGGCACTTCGATGGCCACTCAATTTAACGCGTTAGTCGACTACGCGACTTGCTCCGACAAACTTGAGCAATCTATATCTTCTCCCTACAGCCATGGTAAAATATCCGTCCAAACGAGATGTCCAAATGGACATGATGATCATCCCATCGGAAGAAGGTACGTCACACAGGGGCGCTCGACGCCACTGACGGCGCCTCCTTTGTTGATCTGAACTTGTTTCTTAAGCTCGCAAGATGAGTCATGAGTAGTTGCACACGAGTGTGCTGTACCGTGAGTGACAAGGTCAACGCGATCTCGCACTCTGACTTAAAAGTCAGCGTCCTCTCCATCAGCGGGAAGTTGATATTATAACCGACCCTTAACCCACATAGAAGAACAATAGACCTATTGCTGTCTTACCCAAGCATCAAGGAGAATGCAGGGATTGGTGTTCCACGCGCCGCACGTGCTGGCCTCAGCAGTAGTAACTTTTCCAAAGCAAAACCTAAAACAAATGGCAGCTTGCACGCGCGTTCGTCAATGCTTTCTTTTGGTTATTTACTTCGAATCATTTATACAGGAAAGGCGTGCGCGTGTGGCGCGTGGAACACCAATCCCTGCATTCTCCATGATCTTGGGTAAGACAGCGAAATGGTCTACTTGCACAAGGCCTCCTTCAAAACGCCCTGAAAATCGCACGTGCGCGCGAGTTTGTTCAGCACCATGATAAAGAAAAGCCAGCCAAAGTATCACCTCCCTTTTAGATGCGGAGCATCCTTGCTCAGGTCTATGTCCCGCGGTGTCGACGTCGTCCGCACTCACACTACGCATGCGTCACTCTCCTCCTTCCCTCTCTCCAATAGCTGCGCGTTACCCAACACCTCCTAGAAGACAAGGCCGTAGCGCTCTCCTCGTGACGTCGCGAAGGAAGGCCATCGGGGGCGCGCGGCGAAGCGAAGGCAACGCGCGTGGATCGACCGTCGTAACGCGCTTTAGTCACATACGCCTGTCTTATTAGCTAAAATGAAAGCTGCACATAGCAACGGGTCTCGAAAACATTTTATTACACGGGCAAAATATTACACCGCTAAATAATCAGGATGAAATGGTACGGGGTGGGCGTCATAAGATAAGAGAGAAACATTGAGCCACGCAATAATTGCTGTAGGAATGCATATTTTACACAGAAATACTTGACAAAATGGCGAGACACGCAGTGATTGGACACAGAAAACAAATCACAGTTAAAAATCAGGCAGACATAGTCAACAGTGGACACTGGCTAGACAAGTGTCACGATCATGTAAGCGATGTTATCTGCGTGCAGTCACTGAATTCTTGCATCATACTCCAGCCTACGGCAAAGTAATGTAATTTCGATCTGATTAAGTCCCATATCATTTAATGAAAATATATTAACTTTTCCGTGTGGCAGGGGTACTAAGCTTACTATTTACAGTCAACTAATTTACTTCTCCCTATGGGCTCGAGCTGCCCTTAGAACAAAATATCAGATTTTGTATACAATAATACTAATACCTTAAATACAGTTAAGATTCTAGTATAAAAGCGGTAAAGGCAATAAAATAACATTAGTATAAATAAACACATAAGCACAAACAACACACTTTGTATAGTCACACAAACTTGTTATTCACCTTCCAGTGAAAACTAGAATATTACCACGCTACTGTAAAACTCTTAATGTTCGCGAGCCCTTCATTTTCGCGAATTTCGCGAATTGAAAAATTCGCCAAAATTAGGGGCATGCGAAAATTTCGATCTTTAAGAATTTCAATGCAGGCATCTGAAATTCGCGAAATTTAGTGGCCGCGATTCTGTCCTTTGTGACCGATTCGCGAAAAATAGGGGCCGCGAAATTAAAGGGTTTTACAGTATTTACAAATGTCGACGCAACCGCACACGGATAACGACGAACAAGATGCCATTCTGTCACGAAAAACAAAAACGAAAAAACAACCCGACTGCAGCACTTTACTCGCGTCCCACATGACCAAGAAAGCCCGTAAATAAGTTGTTACTCACTTGTCGATCGTATCCATACGTCCCACAATATCCGTGGCGAAAACATTTGAACACGAACTTTAGGTCTATCGATAATCGACCAGTGTTATCGTTGGCTGGTTGCCACATATGTCACTCAAACCGTAGCAGGACTTGTTCCGCGAATCCACGTAAATGCCGTAGTATCAAGCGAACACAAAAAAACTACCCGAGACTGCGGTGACGACCAAGAAACCACAGGAAGGATCAAAAGAACCACACACACACACACACACGAGCAGCGAGCGGCAGCAGTGTGGGAGGCTTAACCAGCACAACGTCGTCGACCCATCTCTTGCTCGCGTGCGCTCCCTGCAGCGATGACTGGATTTTTTCGGTTCCCTTCCCTTCTCAAAGTCTCAGGGTTCCTTTTTAGACAGTCAGCAGCTCACACACAACGTAAATTTACCAGAATCGGAGCCCGTACGAGGGAAGAAAACGTCGCAGCGAACCGGTTCATTCGAAAAGTGTGAGGATCTGCGGGATTGCACCGATTGAACGTAGTCCCGCGGTTACGGGGATAATCATAAATAAAAAAATTCGTACTTTCAACCTTGATAGCGCGTTGTATATTATGTTTATATTATATATATAATAAATTGTACAATACTGCGCTTTTAAAACATATATTAATGTCAGATAAACGCTCCCGAACACCCAGCGTCGTCGCGTTTTTTTCACGTCGATGCGGTCGGTGCCACAAAATTTTCTCACGTAGTTGCGGTATGGACTTCCTTCCTCCGCCATTGTGACGTAACCACTCGGAGCGCTCTGGCCTTTCTCTTCTAGGAGGTGTTGGTTACTCTCTCTGCTCTCTCTCTCTACCAGCTGCGTGCACTTCGCGTGCGTTCGCTTCTACTCACACCGCGCGCGCATGCGCAACTCTCCTCCTCTGGTCTCCTCTCCTTCAAGTGTGAATATAAGCAGCGGTAGCGCGCTGCGCGCGCGTTCCCCCGGAGGAGTAAAAGGAGGATAGTTTTGAGCACGCGGGTCGCAGCGCCACGCCAGGGCTTTCCAGTGGGTGGGCTTTCCCTGCAACTTTGCGGCTGTCGTCTGCTAGCGTTTCTCGGCCGCTCGCGTCCGCCGCAGCCCAAATCCGGCCGGCCAAAAGAAATCAGTGAAGAAGGGAATAAATTAATTACGATCCGCGATGCTCCGCATCACCCCATGGTTCCCCTCGGGAAGATGGTGTAATTTTTATTACGCACGTAGAACCCAGATAATGCGGCTCGCGTGATGGGTTTTGACTTGTAATGCTGAATATGCGTTTTTTTGTTTGGGGGGGGTGAATTCCGGGCAAGCAGTCCATTGGGCTTGGACAAACAAGGTCTTGCAGAAGCGCATAGGTCGACACTGTAAGTGTCGCAGGCATAACATCTGCCATCTTGCCTCCTGCAAACTCGCTAGCGACAAGCCAGCTTTTGCCTATTTATGTATAGATCAGATCATATTGACTTGTTGAGATCGCAAACCCGATTAATATCACTCATCCTCATCTGGTTGGTACTGGCATCTGCGGGGCCTGTTCCAAGCATCCGAGCAGTCGTTAGTTCCTCTAGGACGTTAGGGCAATTCAGTGCTCGTGATGAAAATAAGTTTTTATATGCAATTGTTTCCCACTATTGACAAATAAACGGGAATACCGTCGTCGCCAATGTGGAATGTTTAGGCTTCTTTACGTGCTAGGCTTTGCTAGTTTATCCATTGGCATCAGGTTTCCAGGTAATCGAGATAACGGGTGCGATTGTGCACAGAAGTGGGATCCGGCACTTCTATTCGACATAGCCCTAGGAACATAATATTAAATGGGAATATACAGGATGAATTATTAACTAGATATGTTTACACCTTGTTATGAGCGTAATTATCCTGACGTGCGGAAAAATACAAATATTAAGCACTCCACGGATTTGTCGATATGTGTGCGTGTTTTTTATTGCAAAAATTAAATTCATACGGGTCAAGCCCGGTAGGGAGGTAGAGACAAGAGGCATTTCTGCCTGACTGAAGCCCCCCCCCCCCCCTCCGCAGTCTATAGTAAGTACACAGTTATAAAAAAAAGAACAACAAAACAAGAGGAGAAGCATTACACTTGGCACATTCATGGGTAATAGGTAATTACACATGCACATTTATATAAAAGAATGTTTAAAATATGCTCAACAAAAGATCATTGTCACTTTTTTTTCACCTTTCGAAAAACATAGGACACAAGATTCTGATTCCACAATCATTGAAAATATTGCCATGATCCAGAAATCATTTCTAAAAAAAATCAGAATAAACACTTGACTTGTCCTAGGAGCAGAGAAACGAACACTGGTCCTCATTATTGAGACACAAAAAAGTCTGTTTAGATACGCTGACATCGAGAACCAATAAAATAAAAATTGAATATACTAATATTTAAACATGAAATCGTGATGCAGGCACAAGAACATTCGGCATAGTTTCGATGTAAAATCTTTGAGATTACGAAAGTATAAAAATTTTGCTTCCCAAAACCTATGTTGTTGTGGTTTAGCGTATTTCTCATTTCGTCCTTATATGAATGAAATGATAGTGAAAAGTCGGCATGTCCGTTCAAAATGTTTAGTAGTGAAGGAACTTGACAATTTTTGTTTTCCGTAATTTGTTCTTACCTTCGGCGTTTCTTGCTTTGTATTTTTTATTTCATATGGTTATAGGAACTTCATTTATTCGATACAACTTATACTTGTAAATTACTTGCATCAGTTACTTGCATCATAAAATTACTTGCATCATAAAATTAAATACGAAATGGAGTCCTATTGTAGTACTCAATGACTTGAAGTCATTGTTGCCAAGCAGTGGCTGTATGGAGTAATAAGTTCCAAGCTATTCACTTTGAAAAGGTGGTATGAGTGATATGAGGATAATATTTTTGTCTGCGCAAATGCTCCGGATTCAAATAAAGCAAGGGGTAAGAAGTTTCTTTTGCATATCTTTCTTTAAAAGAAACATGTGCTTCCTATGAATGCCCTGAGTATGGGTTAGCTATAGAAATTTACTTCACGCCCTTTTCTCCGAGCGAGTAATGACCATTATTGCAACTACTTTAATATTCCAGATATCCTCCATTCTAATTTATCCGAAACTCCAAATTTCAAATGTTCGTTAACCTTAAAGTTATGTGTACAATTGCAGGAGATCGGACAGTGGCAACGTTGGCGGGAGTGTGAGTTGGACACTTTTATATAACATAATTAGGCATCTACATTTGTTGTAAAAGGCTAAGATTTGACTATTTCCTCAGTTAGAGAATGCTCCCCTAATGAACTCAAATGAAACCTAAAAGAACTAAAATCATCAAAAAGTTTGCTCTAATTATTCCGTAGTTAAAGATGTTTTATACACAACTTTCGATATTGCATTTAGATGGTGTGTCTCTCTTCATCTAAAAATTCAAATGATAAATGTAACAAGATTAAACTTTTTTTTAAAGTTTAACCTCGATTTTTTACTTACGACATTATGAAACGCTGAGCTAGTTTCTTTGTGGTATTTCTTTTTTTTTATTTGCGTTTTACGGCAACCGACTACTAAAACTGAACTCTATTTGAAATTAATTAGCTTGCGAACGGTGGGGCGATTGACAAAAACGAAATATATTTGAATGCGACAGTCCAACAGCGGCGGAATGCCTGGAGCATCTGGAAAATTGGAGCCACGTGGCGCACCTGGAAATAGTGGACCCCGTGGATTGGTGTCAGGTAAACCAGTTGTTCTTCGATTCAATCCTTCTGAAAGGTCGATAGGATCTGATTTTCCCCCTGAATTTTCTTGTTTTCATGGATCTCTTGGATCTCTCGGATCTACTGGATCGGCGAAACCCGTAGTTTCTCAAGCATTTCCTGGATCTTCTGGACCTGATGGGCTACCTAGATCAGACATACCGACTACACCTTCTGGAGATGAATTAAAATATCTTTTATCGGTTAATCAGTCCGAGGAGGATAGTAGGTCTGACCCCTCAGCTCCTACTATTGGTTCTACCAAATCGCCAGTATCTGTTAGGTCGGACGAACTTGCAGTACCAAACACACGTTCCAAAAGAAGTCCACCTGGGCTACCTACGACGGAGTCCACACCACGTACTGAGAAGACTGCAAGTGGTTAGGTAAGAGTAGAAACAAGAACATTTAATTGAAATTAAAACTTAAATTCAAGTGATAAAAATATTAGTGTTCTGTGTGTCTCAACGTGCAATGCCGCGGTGTGCCGTTCTTGGAAAGTTGTTTCTATTAATTTAGAAAAACGAACAATCTGACATAGTACCAATTACGAAGAACGTGACTGGCCTCTCAAAGCGTTGATCTGTGAACCACGACTTATGTTTTATCGTTCCAGGAACCTACCGAAGGCCACTGGCACTGATGTGGGAAAACATATCCATAAACGAAGCTGACCGCAATTCATGACAACAGTCGAATAAAAACATTATTTCAACCACCTTAGTGTTTTTTTCTTTTCAAGGGGTCAGAAATCCCGAGAGAAAAGATAAATAAAGCGCAAGTCGCTAGAGCATTAAAATCTCTACACGAAAACAATAAATGACAAACGTAAAAAAAGCTTTCAGCCTTTCCACTCTAGTGCAGAAGGAAGAGCAGCGAAGCTGTACTCTGGTGGGAATGAAGTAACGGCCGACCGCAAGTCGGCAAGCCAGACTGGAAAGGCTGGAAAGAGTTGCCGCCATCTATGAGCAACGGCGACAACCAGACAACCGGCAAACCGGTTATCTAATTGCCGCCGTAGCTCATAGATGGTGGTAGCTGTCCGGAGTGTTCTGTCGACATTTATTTGCTAGCGGACGCGATCCTGGGCAAAGTAGCCCTTAACAGCTCCGCTGTAAAAACACGCACACATACGTTTGCGATAGAAGAAAACCAAACTGGCAGCATTGCATATATTTGAGGCAGTCGATTTCTGTAAATGTCTTTGTTTCTAGTAATATTGCCGCGCGCGCAGCTTGCCAAGTAGGCAGCGCGCGCGTGGCCTAACGGTTAGAGCGCCTGGCTCCCACGCGAAAAGCCAGGGTTCGATTCCTGGCCGCGGGGGCGCCTTTTTGTTGACATCCAATGTAATGTTCTGGTAAATTCGAGAACCGTGTTGTTTGTTCGAGATAAGAAAGTTCTACACGCCGAACCTTCTGGGCCGATTATTCCAGAAGCCCACGCATGTACATAAGGGGCTCAGCGTGGCGAGCTGCAGTCAGTTTCGCCCCAGCGTTCGACTCTGCTCTTTCGCCGACTTCGACGCCCGCGACGCTCTACTGTTATCTTTTGTTTCCTTCTTTATTTTTGGGCACAAGTTCGCCCCATTAAAAGTTTAGTTTCTTCAGTTATTCGCCGCCTCATCACTTGTCCTTCGTGACATTTTGGTGGAGGTGCGGGGTAGCGCATGTCCCTGCAGCGTACCCCTCCGAGGGCCCGCAGTGCAAGTCCGACGCCAAGCCCACGAAGAACCGACGAAGGCACCACCGAGATCCGGTTCAGTCGTCGCACCCAAGGCCTACGCCCGGAATTCGGACTTCTGCCGCCCAAGACCAAGCAGCCAACGAGGCCGACGATGGAGGACCAGCAATCGCATACCCCGACCGCCGCCGCCGCCATCTACCTGCCCGTTGCCCAGCGAACCCCAACGGCCTTCCATGGCGAGACCCACGAAGACGTGGAGGACTGGCTTCTGCACTACGAACGGGTAGCACGCCACAACGGATGGACGGCTGAGCAGTGCCTCCACAACCTCTACTTTTCGCTTGAAGGCACTGCGAGGCGCTGGTTTGAAAACCACGAAGCGTCCTTCACTACGTGGGAGTCCTGCGCCGCCGAGTTGAAGCGAACGTTCCTGAACCACCACCGTCGCCAGCGAGCAGAGGACCTACTTCAAACAAGGGTGCAGGGCCCCAACGAAAGCGTGACCAGCTTTGTTGAGGACGTCCTGCGGCTAAGTGCCCGAGCCGATCCGGAGGCCGCCGAGGAAAAGAAACTTCGAGTCCTCATGCGTGGCGTAAAGGCAGAAATTTTCGGAGGCCTGGTCCGTAACCCCCGACGACCGTCGATGCTTTTGTGAGTGAAGCCACCAACATCGAGCGCGCACTGACGGCCAGAGCAAGCCACTACCACCGAATCGCCGGCGCGCCTGCTGCTCCAACTGTCGCTGCTTCCCTTCTGGACCTGAACACCAGCGGTGCCGACAGCCTTCGGGAGATCGTCCGTGAAGTCGTCCGGGAAGAACTCCGCAAGATACTTCCCGCTGCGGATCGCCCGTCCTCACTTTCGCTCGCCGAGGTTGTCCGGGAAGAAGTTCATCAGGCGCTGCAGCCAGAAGTTCTCGTCGGCGCCACTCCCGAACCGCCCACGCTGAGTTACGCCGCAGCTGCCCGACGACCACCGTCCCCAGCTCACCAGTATACGGCGCCACCCCGACGTGAGCCTCCAGCGCCGCAGTATTCCCGACGCCAAGAAGATCGGGCGCACGTCCGCCCAGAACAAGCTGCGCCGCGAAAGACCGATGTGTGGAGGACGGCCGATCGACGCCCGTTGTGCTATCACTGCGGGGAAGCCGACCACATCTACCGACGATGCCCCTACCGCCAGCTGGGCCTACGAGGGTTTGCGCCCAACGACCCTCGACCGCGTCTCGGAGAGCGACCTCGGGACATCGAAGACTACCTCCGCCGCTCTTCGTCTCCTGAGTCGTCTCCCCGCCGAGGATTCCGTTCACCGTCTCCCCGACGCTCGCCATCGCCCTACCGCAGGTCTCGCCGGGACAGCCTGTCACCCATCGCTTCCCGTCGGGAAATCTAGGCGCGGTGTTCGTGGTCTCAGCGAGAAACTCCTGAAACGGTATTTCGGACCCTACAAAGTGCTTCGTCGACTCGGGGATCTGAACTACGAGGTGATGCCCGACGGAACAGGGACTTCATCACGCCGCCCACCACGACCAGAAGTCGTCCACGTCGTGCGCATGAAGCCGTACTACGCTCGATAGGACCGTGAACCTTATCGGTTCCAAATGACTCTTTAGTTTACCGTTATTTTTGTTTGCTTTGTTTTGTTTTGTGTTGCATCGGGGCGATGCACTTTTTAAAGGGGGAGTAATGCCGCGCGCGCAGCTTGCCAAGCAGGCAGCGCGCGTGGCCTAACGGTTAGAGCGCCTGGCTCCCACGCGAAAAGCCAGGGTTCGATTCCTGGCCGCGGGGGCGCCTTTTTGTTGACATCCAATGTAATGTTCTGGTAAATTCGAGAACCGTGTTGTTTGTTCGAGATAAGAAAGTTCTACACGCCGAACCTTCTGGGCCGATTATTCCAGAAGCCCACGCATGTAGTACATAAGGGGCTCAGCGTGGCGAGATGCAGTCAGTTTCGCCCCAGCGTTCGACTCTGCTCTTTCGCCGACTTCGACGCCCGCGACGCTCTACTGTTATCTTTTGTTTCCTTCTTTATTTTTGGGCACAAGTTCGCCCCATTAAAAGTTTAGTTTCTTCAGTTATTCGCCGCCTCATTGCTTGTCCTTCGTGACAATATGAAATACTCTTAGTTGCAGATATTATTATAGACGGGTTGTAAATAAAGCTATTATTATGTGGAAGTGATTGATTGCATACATCGCAGGCATACAATGCGTGCACAAATACCTATTCGAATGCACCTACGTTTATGTTATACCTATAGGTAAGATATATAGGTTATCAAGGTCCAAACCAGCCCGTAAGGGCTGGTTTGGACTTAAGATTTTCTGATTAATTTTTGTCTTAGTGAAAATTAACACGGTGTTCTAAATAAAGACAAAACTGCTTAGCGTCATAAAAATGACAAAATGAGTAAAGTTTAGAAAAATATGGAGCTCGTGGGAAGAGCGGTGGTGCGCTAAATTTACCACTCATTCAACAGGCTCAAGGCTGACATTTTGAAAATGCAGATGATAACACCATCGCTCGCTGATCATTTGCGTTGTTGCACCTCCAGCATTGACCTTGTTGTATGAGTGGTACCCACGGCGCAGAACCGCGCGCTTTCCAAGCGCTCCAACTCTTATTCAAATTTACTTCGTGTTTTTCTATGGTGCTCAGTGCAAGTTAATAATTTTAACCTAATGTTTATTTTTGCTTGTTTATATTCTAACTAAAAAGATTTATTTGATAAATCGAATTATCATGACGATTGCCCGCATTGCCGTGTAAAAGGTGGTTTGAACCAGCACGCAAAACGTCGTCCGGAACAATCCGTGGAGCAGAACACGTACTTTTTTAAAAGCTTCCTCAGGCCGGTATGGTTGAATGTGTGTGGAATCGTCTGGACCAGGCTTCGAAATGCTTCTTAGGCCTTCCTTTGTCCTTTTTCAGAATTGGCGAGAAGCGATAAGTGCAAACTTACCCGCCCCCCCCCCCCCTCCCACCACCACCCACTGAGGAGGGCGAGGAGGGATGGACCGCCTGCCCCTGACTGGCTACTGCAAAAATCCGGTGTTCTCCGATCTCCATCGCGTGCGGCTAAGATCAATATATTCAACTTTCAATCCCGGCCCCGGTCCAGGTGCAGAAAATACGTCATCGGTGGCGTCACGGGCTACGTCACTTCTGCCTTCCGGATTATTCCGGGTGATCTTTTGTTGGTTGGTTTGGACCGCCCTTAACCCATTCGCACATACGACATTAGTGTAGCTGTCAGGGATTTGCTAAAGACAATTAGTAAATCATACGAAAACCCACCCTACCCTGTATCTAGGGTGTTTTGATCTAATGCGTGCACACAAGGTGGGCGGGCAAGTTCACCCACCGCCGTAAGGGATCCGAAAATCCCGTGGTTGAGGGTTGGAGACTCCAGAAACGAAAAGGGTCGGACACAGGTTGGTCTCTAGGAGTCGGGTGTTGCAAAAGCAGGACGTCCGGGCATCAAGTTATTTTCGGCGGCCCTCTCAGTGGAATAGACAATGCTCCCTTAGGAATTGTAAGACGCGTTACAGTAGCAGACTAAGGTTTACATCACATACACCGAATAAAATGAAGTAAGCAAGAATAGAAATTACAGAGAAGACGCAAGCGAGATGGTGAACTTTCAACATTGTAAAACCCGAGACGTAGGACAAAAAGTAGAAGAAAAAAGGGGACAACACAGACACTGGTCTCAAACTCAGCTGAACATTTATTTCCCCAGCCTAGCTTATAAGGACAACAAACCTCTATCCCCCGGCGCATGACGTCACACTGTGAAACACTCTCTCACCCACTCTTTCCACAACTCGCTCCGCAGTTCGTAAACAAGATCAATAAGCCAACTCAGACCCTGACTGAATCACTTCCCTCAAACCTCAAACTTGACGCCGACACCAGGCGGGAAGTAACAACCGTTCCACAGATCGCTGAACCAAACTACGCCGATAATTTTAACCTTGAGGACTTCGGTGAAACACGACAAAGCGTGTGACCTCCAGAGGCGGTATTTCCTAACCCCCCCCCCCCCCCAACTTCCTCTATCTCTCAAAAGAAAAAACAAATTACAACAGAAACATTTTTGAGGAACCTTAAAATAGCTGCGTTCAAACACATACTTCCAAAAACAAAAACAAAACCAGGAAACCACGGCTCGCACAAACAAAACACACTCAAAAGCTTAGAAATCTCCTACGTCTCGGGTTTTACAATGTTGAAAGTAAGCAAGTCCATCCAAAACCCAACAACACTAAATATTCCGCGTTCCTTCCTACTTTTCTTTAAAGGATCACTGACACCCCAAAGGTCGTATTTTTTTATTGTCTAAAACGATGCAAGTTGTAGTCATAAATACAAAAAAAACGCATCGCCAAAAAAACTTTTTTTTGCGCGCGCGCGCGTTTTTTATTTTTAGTATTTCATTCTCCCGCTTCTCGCCTCCTCCCTTCTTTTGATCGGTGACGTCAAAGATCAGGAAATTTAGAAGCTTTGTAAGCGAAATTTCTCTAACGTTTAATAATGGCAATCTTAAAACATGTTTTTTAGCGGAATTGTGAACGCACTACGGCCCCTCTTTTTGAAATACCAAAAATCAGAGTTCGGCGTGATGTCGCTTCCTGGATTTGTATGCTCCCACAGAAAACTTGGCGGCGCTCGAGCAGATCGCCGAGTCGGGGAAGAAACCGTTTTTTTCCCGCGCCGGCTCCCTTCTATCCCACCTGCTCAATTCCTCCTCACTTCTGGTCGTGGTGGCAAAGGCGCTTTGCTTCATGGCGTGGAGCGGAGGTCCGAAAGAGAGTCGAGTCGCAGGGGCCGCACAATTTGACTCACT
Organism: Ixodes ricinus; assembly: GCA_037355805.1. Lineage (NCBI taxonomy): Eukaryota > Metazoa > Arthropoda > Arachnida > Ixodida > Ixodidae > Ixodes > Ixodes ricinus. The sequence continues at coordinate 99,066 of JAZHYW010037784.1, read as the reverse complement.
GCACTGGCGCGGATCACGCGGGAACTTCAAATTCGGCATTTGGAAATTGTTTTTTAGAGCGCAGCTCTTAGGCGCCCGTTTCCGGCTTGAGCGGCGTCGCCGTCGCCGTCGCGTCGCCGTCGGCGTCGCCGTCGGCGTCGGCGTAACCGCGCGGTGCATGATGGGTAAATTTTCCCGCTAAATTTAGCGGAAAATTTTCCCCGCTAAATCTAGCGGAAAATTTTCCCCGCTAAATCTAGCGGAAAATTTTCCCCGCTAAATCTAGCGGAATATTTTCCCGCTAAATCTAGCGGGAAATTTTCCCCGCTAAATCTAGCGGAAAATTTTGCCCGCTAAATCTAGCGGGAAATTTCCCCGCTACATCTAGCGGAAAATTTTTCCCGCTAAATCTAGTGGAAAATTTTCCCCGCTAAATCTAGCGGAAAATTTTTCCCGCTAAATCTAGCGGAAAAGTTTTCCCGCTAAATCTAGCGGAAAATTTTTCCCGCTAAATCTAGCGGGAAATTTTCCCGCTAAATCTAGCGGAAAATTTTCCCCGCTAAATCTAGCGGAAAATTTTCCCCGCTAAATCTAGCGGAACATTTTCCCCGCTAAATCTAGCGGGAAATTTTTCCCGCTAAATTTAGCGGAAAAGTTTCCCGCTAAATTTAGCGGGGAAAATCCCCCCTTCTCGAGGTCACGTGACCCCCAGGCCACGTGACCTCCCCTCTCCGAGGTCACGTGACCCCCCCCCCCGTGCCTTCCCTCCTCCTCAAGAGCTGCGCTCTAATTCGGCGTTACAGGGAGTTGTAAACGGCTTTCACTTTTTAAGTCACAAATACTGGATTCCCAAGTTTCAAATTTTGAGGGAAATGTCCCGGCATCGTTTTCAATTGTTTAAGATAATAAAAAATGATTTTGATGTGTCAGTGTCATTTTAAGAGCAGGCTCGACCTCACAAACTTGACCGCGGCCTTTATCTCCGAAGTCTTATAATCCATGGAATAACGCATTTAAACGGATGTGGCACCGACATTTTAGCGCCTATTTATTAGCTATATGTAAACAACGTTCTGGCCACTCCATGGATACACCAATTTTTCGCTCCAAAAGACACCAAAGCATTATTTGAAAAGAATTAACCGAATGTAGTTGCGTCACTCTGGACTTAAGAGCAGTACGGCTCCGCGGAGGCAATGCGACAAGCTGCGTGAGCGAAAGATCTGTCGAACCTGAGTTTCCTTCTGTGTTGGCCAATTCAACTCCTGCGGGGAGCGGGCTGGGACAATTAAAACGACCAGGTTGTAACGCGCAGACGACACCAAGTGGCGTAACTCATAACCACGCCAGCCCCCGCAAGCAGCCTTGTCAATGCTGGGTCAGTTGACGTCACGTCTCCCGGGATGCATCGCGCTCTCCAATGGCTGATCTATGAGCGCTCGCTGGAATCGGTCCTTTAGAACGAAAAATATAGCCATCCGTTCAAAATTACAAGCCTGCGATTGTCATTGGCAGAGGGAGTTGATCACGTTTCACATATCTCTGAACGTGAGAGGTATATTTTTATATTTCGACTCGGTATCCCTTTAAAGTGGAATCGTTTAAATTTGCTTAGAAGACAAAAAAAAAACATTTCAGGAGTCGATAAAAACGTTGTTTACTCTTTTCGCACTATATTTCTCGGAGAAACCAACCTTGCGTGTTTTGACATCACAATACCACGTGGATGATGATTACAACTTGGCGTCACTTGACGTCCCCATGTCGCGTGGCATCACATGTCACTTCGCATGTCCACATTTAGCGGGAAAATGGAGGTAATGTGACCTAAGGTTACAAAACGTGGTCACGTGACGTCATTTTGCCCCACGACCTGACCTCTAGGTGTCAGTGATTATGTTGCGTGACCTGACGTCATGGTCTCCAGTCAAGGCGTTGCATGATATTGCCGCGTGCGTGGCGTGGCGTACTCGGCAAGCCCCTGGCTGCCACGCCGAGGAACGGGGTCTGAACCCCGCTCAAACTGGTTCTTTTTAGAGCGCAGCTCTTAGGCGCCCGTTTCCGGCTTGAGCGGCGTCGCCGTCGGCGTCGGCGTTGCGGTCACCGTGGCGTGATCCGCGCGGTGCATTATAGGAAATGTCCCATAATGCACCGCGCGGGGAGGAGGATGAGGTGGAGGGGTGGAGGAGGAGGAGTGGAGGAGGACGAGGAGGAGGGCAGGAGGGGGAGGAGGAGGGTAGGAGGAAGGAGGAGGAAGAGGGGTAGGAGGTGGGGAGAAAGAGGAGGGGAAGGGAGGAGGAAGTAGGAGGAGAGGAGGGAGGAGGCGTATACTTCCCCTCAGTACCCTTCCCTTTTTCTCGTCAAGAGCTGCGCTCCAATTCGGCGTTACAGGGTGTTGTAAACGTGTTTCATTTCTTTTTTTATCATTCAATATTCTGGAAATTTTTAGCCCATTCTCGCCTGTCATCGTGTGCTTTGGTTCAGAACATTCCCGAACGTACTGCGTGAATAAAAGCAGCGGGAACACGCTGCTTTGGATCAGTCACCTTTTCGCCTAAGATGCAAGGTGAGTTGTACATTTCTCTTTGTGTCTGTAGACACAAGTTCGCTTCATTAAACGTTTGTTTTCAGTTTTACACTTGTCTATCATTTCCCATCCGCGACAATATCGTGACGTTACATGACGTCAAGTCACGTGACGTATCACATGCGTATTGGTTCCAAGACATGGTGTCACCTATACCATGGCGCCACGTGATGTGAACGGCACGCGAAATTTAGCGGGGAATTTGCAGTCACGCGACCTGACCACATGCAAAGTGGCCTGAATATTGAAAATGAGCCATTAGTAGATATAATTACACCGTATAGTTACAATCAGTTTCGAAGCGCATCAAGAGAAGGGCAGCTTGTTCTGATTAGATGGCATCGCTTCTTTCAGTAAGTGATTCAAATTTTTAACTTGGCTGTTTATTAACTTGAGTTCGTGCTTAATTAACAGCCTTTAGTGATTTGTTGCCTCCTGATATTGCACAAAACGTTTTTAGTAATATAGGCTGTACCTGCAACTAATCTTCGGCGCTGCATTTCAATTTTGTAATAAATAGATAATTGAATAAATAAATATTATAATTTCTGTAAAACGACAAAACTATTCATAGAATTCGCTATAGAGGAATGACAAATGTGCACACGTTTCTTTCACAAGTATCCTCGTTCCAGCCTCATGCAACTGATGCGACGCAGGACGTCACGACGCCTACGTCCTCGCATTTTCTTTTTTTTTTATTTGAAACTTACATTACAGATTACATGCCATCATGCATTACATGCAGATTACAGGCACATAAAATTCGCGGAATTTTGTGGGCTTTTTTTATATCTCGCATTTAGGTGTTCGTGTCTGCCGACACTTTCATGTCGACACTGCAGATGTTCGTGGTCGTATAAAGGTACGTAATATTCGACGGATATTGAAACATTTTCCGCATGGCAAATAAAAGCCTCCCTGGTGTTCCTTAAAATGATATATAAGGGACTGTATCTGCGGTATTTTTTATCAGACACAGCTCTGCCTCGGCACACTGTCATCGGCAACAATGAAGTGTTTGGCTCTCTCAATCGTCCTGCTGTGTTTGACCACTCTCGTGGTTGAGGGCAAGTGTAAGTACGGTGTGTTTTTCTCCAAGCAAGTATTTTACATTCACGGGACCATAAAGTACATGAAAGTTTGTTCAATCCCATTCAGTCCATACAATTCGCTGTAAACGTTATCGAAACCGCTCTTTAACTGCTACTCATAATTGGTCAATTTTACTCGTCCCAAATGTAATCTTCTGCATAAGTACCCAAACAAAAACATGAGAATAGCTTGCCTCCTTATTGGGATAAACTCTTCTTTATCCTACTTTAAGAGTTATCAAAATTACGTTTAATTTAGAACAGCTCGTTTGAACGCTTAAATTTGGTTTTCACCTTTAGTTCAGAGGGCATCGATGTTTGTTGTTCTCTGTACTACAATAGAACTATTTCTGAGCTCAAGCAGTTTGCTGCCGGAGTTGTTTTTTTTACGGAAATACCATAAACACTTAAAAAAGATCCAACAATTTTTTTATGCAAATTAACTGCGCTTCATGTGCAGTACTTTCTTGTCCGAGGACCACAATTCAATATTACCGATTGTAATAGGACCGTTTTGCTCAAGTGCTGGAGACCAGATAACGCAAAGGAATGAGCATCACGTATCTACATATTGTTCTAAAACCGTGTTGTGTAATTTTTATTATTCAGACATATAGACGTTTCCAAGAACGGCCTCTAGGTGCTGCCACCTTGCTGCTGGTGTGCGTATAGATCGTCTGAGAGTCAAGCATTTCCGAGTCGTACCCACGGTTTCCAGACTGGCGCCTAAACAAAGCGTTTTCCATCCACGGTGGCCAGACTTGCTCTCGAAGCGCGGCTGTTTGCAAAACGTTTATATCGGGCTCACTCTTGAGAGGTGAGGCAGGTGTGGGTCGGACGATGTAGAAAGGGAGGCCAAAGAACACCTTTGAATATAAAATATACAAAAAATGCGATGCAATTGAAATGCTCATTTCGACATTATATACAACGGCAGCATATCAAAACGAAGCAGATACCGTCATTCAATATAAGAAAAATGTACACAAGTGACAACATCAAGAAAAAAATAAAGCACGTCGATATTAAATGCCATAAAAATATTCTTTAGACCGGTGCGAAATTCTTAAACGCCCTCACAAACTTCGACCTTTTGCGCAAGCCGGTTCAATTCTTCAATGATGATCAGGAATAAAACAAAAACGCTATAAACAATTTGAACCGCAAGAGGAGTGTACTTCTAACTGCGCGGGCCGATCTTGGTTGAGATATTGAATATATTTTCATAACAAACACATTCCGTTCCCGTCTTTCTTTTCAAGCGCATAATGATGCTTAGATGCTTTATAATCTTAAGTATTTCATTTATTACTTAGGAACTCCAAGTTCTGCATAATTGGTAAACTTCCGTTCTTACATTGCAGGGCCCTGTTCCGAACAGATGTAATTGAACTGATCGTAAGTAAAATACTCTAATAACAGTAGTACGTGGGTATATCGGTGATAAGATATAAATGTTACTCTACAAAGTTAAGGGTGACAATCGTCTCAATTCAAACAGAATCTAAAGATATAACAATTCCACGTACAATATTTTTTTAATATCTTTGCAGTAAGATATACATTTTAACTCGTGGTTTTTCTTTTCACCCTAAGTTGCGTGTACTTTATGTTTTATTAATAAAAATGATAAAGCTGTAAAGTTTAAAACGGCTTTGAAGATTAAGTTTGAAAAAAAAAGTTGGTTTAAGTCGCACCGAGAGTTACTAGAAAGCAACGCTCAAAGCATCGCCACTTTTTCTCCCACTGTCTGACGCCGACAAGATGGTCATTCGTCCGTTCGCATCGAGTGACATTTTTCTTTCGTTGAGCGGCTCGTGAGTGTTAAAATCTTGGTGCGTATAACCGCACGGGCTTCGTTGACGATAGTTATGGTTTTGAAATGCAACATTTTGAGTGCTAGATACGGGATTAGAAGATCACCATGGTATACCGTTTTGTTCCATTGTAAACTGTTTCAGCAAGCCAGACGTTGGAAAGCACTTTTAGCATCTTTCGCCAGATCTTTGTTTATTTTGCACTGAAATTTGTGAATTAAGTAAGACTCGCGGATTTCGCTATATTTCTGTGTTTTAAAATTGCTTTCCATGATAACTACCGCAGCGTCTGTGATTAGATGGTTTGGCTGGCTGAAGTGCCTTGAAAAGTGTATGCTGGGTTTGGCTTTTATTTCTGTCTTGTGATTGTTGAATCTAAAGCGGAAGTCGGTTTTGATTTGTCAAATATACTGTTTCCTGCATGTGCTGCATTCGAATAAGTATTTTTTTGAGGTGCAGTCCAGGGTGTTTTTGACTGAAAGGTGATAATTAGAGTTTCTGCTGGATACGGTATCGGTGGTGCGAATTTGGGAGCATATTTTGCAGCGGAATTTCTGACACGGCTTATATCCTCTGGCCCTTGACACGCCTTGTTTGTGTAATTTGGTATGGACTAGTTTATCTCGAATGTCTTGGGGCCTTATATAAACTCTTTAGAAGCGTCAGGGAACACCTGTTTAAGAGAATCTGATTGTTGTAATAGGTGATGGTGTTTCCTTAGAATCGAGCTTAGGGCTGGAAGGCTTTTATTGTGCGAAAGGGTTACGCTGATGGGGGATTTTGTTGCATTTCGGGAAGTTTCTGCGGCGAGAATTGCGTTTCGGTCTTTTGAGCACGCCTTGTTCATCAACTGAGTAGGATAACCCCGCATGGAAAATGCCCCATTATGTTGGTCTAATTTCCTATCAAGAGAATTATCATTTGAATAAATTCTACGACATCGGAGTGCTTGGCTGTAGGGAATGGCTAGTTTGGAGTCGCGGGGTCCTGAGTTTTTAAAAGGGAGGTACTGTTGTGAGTCCGTTGGGTTTCGATAAAGAGCAGTGCTTATTGAACCGGTTTCAATTTCACGGTCACGTCCAAAAAGTTGATGGTGCTGCTTGAGTAACAGCGGGTGAATTTAATTGTGGAGTGGAAGATATTGATGCTACTAATAAAGTGATCCAAGTCGCTAAGATTATGTTGCCAAATCATAGAGATATCGTCAATTAAGCGCTTGTAGAGAAGAGGAGTCGTCGTGCACTTTGTTAGAAATTTACTACTAGGTCGCCCATAATGACATTAGCGTAATTGGGAGCCATCTTTGTTGCCATTGCGGTACCGTTGATTTGGAGATAATGAGCGTTGACAAATTCGAAGTGGTTAAAGTTCAGGATTAAGTCTAAAAGCTTTGAGAGTGCCTCAAAATCGAGGAGCTTATCGGGTCTGCGGTCGTAGGTGGCCTATATATGTATATATATATATATATATATTATATATATATATACATATATATACAGAGAGTTCTTTTTTTTTAAGATATACAGATTTGTTTAAAAAATGTCTTGAAAATTACACTTATCCGGCTTGTGGAGGTGAGTTATAAGTCCAGGGGGACATTATATGGGTGGCAAATCTTTACAGTAAGTCATCTAATTAATTAGAAATGGCTAATTAACTTTTAATTAGTGAAAATAGACATATGGTACTAGTTAGAAACTTGCTCAGCGTCATCGAAAACCACTAAATCACTTATTTTCGAAAATACTTTAGCGCGTGAGAAGCGTAGTAGTACACTAAAGACCTGTTCACTAGTGATGCAAAACTATCGATAAATTGAAGATCGATACTATTGATAGTTTTTCCAAAACTATCGATAGTGTCGCAGAAATATCGATAGTCGACTATCGATAGTACAATCGATGGTTTTTCGATAGTCGACTATCGATAGTACTCGATAGTTTTTTCACTATCGATAGTATGTATTCTGGCGACTATCGATACTATCGATAGTACTAACAATAATTTTGCACCACTAGAGCGAACACAGTTGCCGCACCGCCGCTCGCCTCCCTTCCTCCTCTCTTCGCCCAAACTCCCGTCTTCGTCATCACTGAAAGCTGAACCAAAGTTGATATGGTAAATGCTTGGGCTACTTGGTGTCCCATTTGAACAAAAATAAAGCGAGAAAAAGAGAAGAGGGAACGACGCAAACTACTAGTGTCGCAAAACTATCGATAGTAAACCGTCGACAGTACTATCGATAGGTTTACGATAGTAGACTATCGATAGTTTTCCGATAGTCAATTAACAATAATTTTCCGATAGTCGACTATCGATAGTACTATCCATAGCTTTTCGATATTCGACTATCGATAGTACTATCAATAGTTTTTCGATAGTGTGACTATCGATAGTACTATCGATAGTTTTTCGATAGTCGACTATCGATAGTACTATTGATTGTTTTCCGATAGTCGACTATCGATAGTACTATCGATAGTTTTTCGGTAGCCGACTATTGATAGTAATATCGATTGTTTTTTTTACTATCGATAGTCAGATTTCTGGCGACTATCGATACTATCGATAGTACTATCGATAGTTTTGCACCCCTACTGTTCACACATGCAGCGGAGCGCTAAGTTAGCGCTACGTGGGCGCTCCAAAGGGCGCTCATGGGGCGCTTCCTAGCGCGTCACTTAGTTATAATATAGTGCGCGATTACCGCTCTTGTAGCGCCTCGTTAGCGCTATAGTAGCGCTTTGTTAGCGCTGCAGTAGCGCCTTGTTAGCGCTTGAGTAGCGCCTTGTTAGCGCTTGAGTAGCGCCTTGTTAGCGCTTCTCATATGGTGGTTATTGCTGCGGATTAGCTTGTGCACAGCAGTTCCGGTTCCTGTGGTTGGGTGTGCATCAACAGTACCATGGCGGACATGTGGAACGCTGAAATAGAAACGCGACAAATGCTCTTACATACGCAATTAGTGCATATGTGTTTGGACGAATTAACGCCCAGAAGAGCCTTCTGGGTGCGCGAAATCTTTCGCCACCGTGATAGCGACAGCTGTACATGGCGAACCTTGTTGCCAGGATGAGGGACCGAGACACAGAGCTCTTTCGAAGGTGTTTATTTTTTAACTGCTTGTCTTTGAAACCAGGGTCACGCATATTGAATAGAAAGCGATGAGGTCGTACCGAAGCAATTAGTCGCTCAGAGTTCATGACTTGGGATCGTCTGCCCGACCCTTTGCTTGGAGAGCGGCCCTTTTACTACCTCTTCTTTCGATGCCAAACAAAAACAGCAACAAAATCGACGTGCACGCGCTGTTCCGCAGCTAGCAAGCACGGCACGATAGGAGACCGATGAGAGCGCTTCGGAGCACTGTGCTGCTGAAGCGCTGACCAATCGCCTACTGAAGCGCTTATAAAGCGCTAACTGAGCGCCTACTGAGAGCTTCTGAAGCGCTAACCGAGCGCTCAGGTCGCGCTCAAGTCGGTGCCTCATGAGAGCTGCTTCCAGCGTTCATGAAGCGCTAACTGAGCGCTCCGCTGTGTGTGAACCGGCCTGCTCGATGAGTTACCCCTCATGGAGCAGGTACAAGGCTAGCGGTTGCGGAACGAGGATAATTAGATTATCATTGCGTTCCGCAACGGCTAGCCTTGTACCTGCTCAGTGAGGGGTAATTTTAGTGCACTACTGCGCTTTTCACGCGCTCAGTCTTTCTTAAAATTTCTGATTTAGTGGTTCTAAATAACGCTGAGGAAGTTTCGAATTGAAACCATGTGCCTATTTTCATTATTTAAGAAGTGAATTAACGAATTTTAATTAATTAACTAACCGATCATTATGATTAGCCTCCTATACTATGTCCCCTTGGCCGTATTACTCAGCTGCACAAACCAGATAGGTAAGTGTAACGTTAACGGCTTTTTTTACACAAATTTGTAAAGCGGAAAAAAAGAAAAAAAACTGTTTATATATCTATTGTAAAGTTCCGAAAGAACGCCCACCAAAAATGAAGAGATAAATGGTGAAAAACATGGCGTAGGCTATCTTTAAGGCCGCCACAGCAAAGCTTTAGCAAAAATCAACTACAAACCACATGACGCGGGAACTGATTCCGCAGATCGCGGACACCGCCAGTTCGCGTTTCACGATGGGATAACCACGCGGGAATTCGCTACGAACTCCTGTGTCACGGGAAAGGATACCGCAGCTTGCGGACGCAGCAAATATTCGCGTTTAACGGTGCGAAGGATCCGCAAAATACGCCGAGAACTCGCGTCTCACGGGACCGAATGGCGCAGATCGCGAACGCAGCAGAATCGTGTTTCACGATGCAATATACACGCGGGACCAACTCGCGTGGAATGGAGATCGCACACGCAGATCGCAGACAGAAACGCGGGATACCGCTAAAAACTTGATGTCACGGGAACGGATAGCGCAGATTGCGGACGCAGCAGATTCACATCTCACAGTGCAACATACACGTGGACACAGCTCGCCTATTACGGGAGCCGATATCGCGTGCGCAGATCACGGACAAAAACGCGGAACCCGCTATAAACTCGCTTGTCAAACGTGCCGGTACAGCAAATTGCGCGGTTGATTCGATTCCCGTCGGATATTGCGTAACGTCCGACAGAAATCGGGGGTAAGCTATGTTTCAGAATTTTTATGTTACAGATATTTAGCCAGAAAAACGGGATGGGCGATCTCTTAAGGGCGGGCCTGCTCTCGGAACTTTAGGTATATATTTATTTAATCATTTATTTTGTACAGAGGAAGTTGAATCGTTAACACAAAATATATTCTGATATAACAGATTCCGAACTGCGGTAAGCATGGACCTCCCGGACCACCCTCCACGACACCCGCTGAGCCAGCTGGATCAGACACATTGACTACATCTACCGAAGGTGGATCCACCACAGAATCAACACTTGCTCCATCGGACGAATCCTCTTCATCTGCTACGTCTGAGACACTAAGCGATGCCCCTCGGTCGGACGGCTCTTCTGGCTCTGCGTTCTACCTCCGATGGTTCTACTAAATCGCCCGAATTGTATTGGTCGAAGGACCTTGAAGATCCCAGCGAATATTTTTGAAGCACATGCGCCAAAGCAATCCATAACAGGTCCACGTTCAATGCAGAAAGTTCCTTGGTAAGTATTTGAAGACGTTTAATTGAAATTAGAGCTTGTATTCACGTCAGAAGCAAGGTTGTTACATTGCTAGTTTTTGTTATACTCGCAGTTACAAAGCTGGAATCTTGTCACAAAGTTGTTTCTGAAAGTTTGAGAACAAAAGATAAAGTGCAGCAATCATTTCTACAGAATGTGACTTGCGTGTCCTAAGCGCTAGTATTTAAAACATTCCTTATGTTTGTTTGTTTTTCTTGCAGAAACTTACTGAAGATCTCTGGCTTGAATAAGTGGTCAGCAACCGTGAACTAAGTTGGTTAACGTCTACAAAAATGCGAGAATAAAGACGGGACACCAACCGCTTCTATGAGGCTCTTTCTTATGACGTTCGAAATTTGGTGTGCAACGACGAGTCGGGACGAAGGTCTCTAGGAAATTATAAAGCAGAAATGGCAACAACAAATACAAATATTTGAAAATAAGAACGCTCATACTTTTTTCGTTAGCAGAAGACCGACCTTGATATACATATACGCATGTGATGTACAGGATGTCTGATTTTAATTCGAATGTTTTTTTTTTAATATGCGGTAATACTTAGCCGAGTTCTGTCTTCACCTGATATTTATTGAGCTCAGAGGACATTACATCAGGGAATAATCGTCACAATAAGCTGATCCATAGACTTGAATGTCTTCATTACCTTTTTACTTATTGGTTTTCGGGGTCATATGGGAATAAGTATTGACTGAAATTACAATTAGAGGCCAAACCGACTTAAAGAATTTGAGAAAAGTAATCGTTTTAGATGATATTATATCGATCAAGTTTCTGTGTTTTTTGCCCGTTTTACAAATTGCGCTGAAAAAGTGCGCATCCAGCCCTGCCCACACTGGCGCCTGGAAGAGCGACGTATGTTGTTTAGTTCACGTCGTCACTTGTTCCGTCGTCGTACCCACCGAGGACACGCTGCCGAGATAGTGGCGACATGAATGAAACGACGAAGTCACTCTTCCAAGCATCATTGTGGGCAGGACTCGCAACGCCCTTTTTTCGCTCAATTTCTAAATCGTTTGACTAATAAATTTCTAAATCGATTGATTTACAAATTGCTTGATTCATATATATTAATCAATTCATTTATGAGTTTTCTCGTTTGTTTTAAAAAATGTGCTAAAAAAGGCATCGCAAGAGTGACTTCGTCATTTCACTCATGTCGTCACTACCTCGGCAGGACTCGCAACACCCTTTTTTCGCTCAATTTCTAAATCGTTTGATTAATAAATTTCTAAATCGATTGATATACAAATTGATTGATTAATATATATTAATCAATTCATTTTTACGTTTTCTCGTTTGTTTTAAAAATGTGCTAATAAAAGGCATCGCAAGAGAGACTTCGTCATTTCACTCATGTCGTCACTACCTCGGGGCGTGTTCCTGGTGAGTACGACGACGGAACAAGTGACCACGTGACCTGGTACTTAGCTTTTCCAAGCTCTAGTGTGTACAGGGCTGGATGCGCTTTTTTCAGTGAAGTTTGTAAAACGCTCGAAAAAACACACAAAATGGAACGATCAATATATTTAAAATGATCACTTTTTTTCAAATACTTTAGGCTGAATTGGCCTGTAATTGTAATCTCAGGCAATACTGCAATTCTAATATGACTCCTAAAACCAACAATTAAAAAAGTTAATGAACACATTGTAGTTCATTATCAGCTTACCGTGACTATTATCCGCTCATCTAATCTGCCTGATAAATACATGGTGAAGACGGCGCTTGTCTAACTCTAACCCCTTTTATAAGGAAATATGTTCGAAATGGAACCAGACACCCTGTATAGATAAAGCATACCATATGTACTAATGACTAGATCGGAGTTTGTCCAGATTATTTTGAGTTGTTATTTCTCTGTGATAAACTTGCGACTCTTCCCATAGTTGACATTAAAAAAATGCGCAAAAATCACAAATTGAAAGTACACTCTATGTATGTTGCATATTGCCACGCGTGTCGGCGAGGCCCAGGGTTCGATTCCTAGGAGTTGCGCGTCTTTTATTTCTACTTTCAGTTTAATGTTCTGGTGAATTCGAGAACATTTTTGTTTATTCCTGGTTCCGAATGTTCTATGCGTCGAACTTTCTACGCCGATTATCCCAGAAGCTCAGGCGTGTACATAAGGGGCTTCGCGTGGCGAGCCAAAGTCAGTTTTTTTCCAGCCCTCAATTCTTCTGTTTCGCCGACATCGATGCCTCCGACGCTATCGTTCTTCTATTTTATTTAGGTCAGAAGTTCGCCTTAATAAACTTTTAGTTTATCCCTTAAACGCACCGCCTCATCCATTGTCATTCACGACAATATATCGGTGTATATCGGGTTCTTTTAAACCCGAAACGTCTAAGAACGGCGCATATTCCTTCTGGATATCATTATCGGTCACGGCGAGTGGCATGAAAGTAGTGTAATGTGAAAATATAGTTATCAGCTACTACGTAAAACTTTATTCAGTTACTATTTGTTATAGCCTGCGCCTCACAATAAAAAATTCTTAATTCGTTTCAAACAAATGTTATATAAGCAGATTTTATAAACTAAATTTTGAACTTCGTAAAGTTCAGTGGCAAACGTAGGTGCTGTCAGATATGCCAAGCGTAAGACGGACAGGTACGATACATATTTCTGGATACTAAATGTATGTAGTACTACATGAGCAGGATCGACAATAACCCAGGCAGCACGCCGACACTGGGCCAGTAGCGGGGTAATATGTCTTACAATATTGGCCCAGTTTCATGTTTTGCCCCACGGCCCATCATCGGGCCAATGTCGGTTAACGATCGTTCTAAAAATGAGCCAGAATCGGCAATATCATTCCAGTTCTGGAAGAGAAGGCGAATATCGGTTAACATGGCCGCGGCCGCTGCGGAGTCAGCGGACTTGGGTCAAGCCAGGGTTACTAGAACCGATCAGTTGGGAAACTGCCATAGAGCGTGCTCTGAAAAAGTGGCACCGGTCCGTACTCGAGAACAGAGCTAGTAGCGATCGCAACGCCGCCAATTCTCCCGTACCGGCCACTTGAGGAACTGCACGTAACTTCTATTTTGGCTTCAATCGGCCAGTTTGGCTTTGAAACATATACGGTGGAAGGGGCTTAAAGGGTGCCACCCCCGACTCCCAAGCAGACGCACCGCGAGTTACTGCCGAAGTTAGGATGCGCCTCAGGTCGGGACGCGCCACCTGAAATCACCGCTGAGACATGGTTGTGTAAAAGCAATATTAATTGTGCCGCAAACCATGTAAACTAAAGATTTTAGAAAACATCACGCGCCCCCCGTTTTGTTCTAATCTCCAATAAAAGGTACTACAAAAAAAAGTTTTTTTCCGTTTGTTTGTACGGAAAGAAACAGTTCCAGCCACTGATTGCCTAGCGCTCCTCGGCGCGGCCCGTGGCAACAGCGGCGCCGCCGCAATTGGCCGGCGCGATTGACCGATTTAGTATCGTTTTAGAAGCGGTCAAGAATCCCTAATACCGGCCGATATAGCCGGTTCAGACCCGACAAATTACCAGAAAACGGCGCTGGATGCTGTATGTCAGCGTGACGTTGGCCGACCCAAGTGATGTTCCGCCGAAATCGGGCACATCACGGTAATACTGGCCCGATCTTTACGATCCAGCGCCAATATAGGTAGTATCAGAGTGATATTGGCCCGATTTCTCTGGTCCAACGCCAATATTGGCACAATAATGGGGGCTGCCTGGGAAACCGAAACGGTTCTACCGATAAAGGGCTATAAAATGTATTAAAAATCGCTTTTTAGTTAACGAAAATTGCCTAAGCCATATTTAAAAACGATTTGGTGATAAACGTTGATGGCCTTTATTAAACTCATCTGAATCCCACTTCAAAAAAAAATAGTTAACAATATATTTAATAGAGTGGATTATAAACTATTCGTCATTTGTTAAATTTGAAGTTGACAAATCGGGATTGAGTCAACGGTGCATAATGAGAAGACATCGCGGATAACTTTCGAGCTAAGACTTCGTATCTAGAGCTTCATATACCGCACTTATTTTATTTTCATTGTTCTCCATGTAACGTTCAGAAAGATATAGGTCTACCTCCATTAAGATCATACGTATATACAATGTTTAGGTGTTTTTTTTTACATTCCTCAGATTTACACGGTCTTTATATGCGTCAAGTTCCCTCTTAACACGACGACATAGCGCAGGCGGAGCTGCGACCTGATATAGAACAGCGTGCACCGTGCAACGCTTTGACGTTCCTAATTTTGTGTGTCTTTGTGCATCCGCTAATATAATCAAGATATTCCTCCTTTAGTGTGCGTGTCGGTGTGGGTGTTCCTAGCTTTTACTGCAATTAGAGTAAAACTATTTTTATTTTTTTTTCTGATTATGCTGCTGTGCTGTTTAACTGTGCAAGAAGATGGGGCCCAGTCATGTGACTCGTGTCGACTTTCGCCCCATCCTCCTAAACATTTCCCTAAAAATAAATATTTTTTTGAAAGTCGGGTGGCCGATTGCATTACACCGTACGCCCAAATTTTGCTTTCAAAACTCCGGTTACAATAGGTTGTATACTGCGTCCAATTTATTAACAACATTCAGTGTTAAAACAAAAGCACAAACTGGATGGTGGGAACCGCGAATACATGTATTCCAGCAACACCCTGTCACATACATTTAATAT
The DNA here is from genome assembly GCA_037355805.1 of Ixodes ricinus. NCBI lineage: Eukaryota > Metazoa > Arthropoda > Arachnida > Ixodida > Ixodidae > Ixodes > Ixodes ricinus. The sequence goes on along the minus strand of JAZHYW010037784.1, from coordinate 83,742 downwards.
ATAGGGTGGCTCAAGTCACCAGGCTCGATCTAAAATGGACCGTAAAAATTGACGCCTGCACGTAGCAATCTAAACTTTTCGTCAAAGGTGTATTTCACAGGTCGGTTTTTTCTTGTAAAATTACAAAGCGTAGTTCTCTTTCTGTAAAAAATAAGGCCCAGAAACTTGCCTGGGTCAACGGCGGGCGGCGACGCAGACGACCAAGTGGAGGTGCGGGGTGTGTTTGCCGCTCCTATTGATAGATGGCGCTACCTCCTTGTTTCGGTCTGAGATCTGGTTTCGGTTTGCTTTTAAAGAAATATCAAAAGTGCCCGCGTCAACCGTGGTTTATTGACACGAACATACTCTTTCTTGTAATCTACCTTTGGCTTGAAAATAAATGCAGACGATGATAGCAAAACTTCCAGTAACAAAAAGAAAAGAAAACGCGGTTGCATAACGACAACGCTGAAGGCGCTCTTGCAGCCGGCGGATTTCGTCTGCGTGTCGTATGCTTTCTTTCGCTGGTCGGTTGCATCCTCGGACGCTGCTTCCAAGACCTTTTTGTGTCGCGGTTGGTGATAAAACAGCCACAATGCGTCACCTGACCGTCCAAGGAGGGCACAGGTAGTCCTTTGGTTTACAGAAACCAGGGGTATGAGGCAAGTGAGATCGAAGTTTCGAGCCACTTTTCGCAGGCGTCCACCCACCCGTCAGACTGTCATGCGCTGGGTACACCGATTCCACACAGAGAACACTGTGCAGACCAGGCTGCGAGTACTCGAAGAGAGGTCGCCACAGCAGAACAAGCGTCACGCCGTGCTTACGGCATTTGCATTGAACCCACGCCTGTCCGTGCGACAAGTCGCAAGACAACTTGGCATCAGTAAAAGTTTCGTCTGGAGGGTGATCCGCCAACAAATGTATCCGTTCAAGCCACAGGTCCTGTTCGAGCTGCAGCCAGATGACTATGAACGGCGAAAGCAGTTCTGCGTGGATGAACTTGGACGCATCTCCACAAACAGGAACCACCTTCCGTTTCTGCTTTTCCCGGACGAAGCTATTTTTCATCTGGATGGGCACGTGAACAAGCAGAACACCCGCTGCTGGTCCGAGACAAACCCCCACTGGATCATTGAAGAGGCTGTCCAGTCACCAAAGGTCGTAGTATGGTGTGGACTTTGGAGGGAAGGCGTTGTCGGTCCATTCTTTTTGAGGGCACGGTCACCGGCGAATCCTACCTTCGCATGCTCGAACAGGACGTCTTCCCGGAGCTGGAAGCTTCGCACATGCAGAGGGAGGTGTGCATCTTCCAGCAAGACGGAGCACCCCCGCATTACGCCACCACAGTGAGCGACTGGCTTGACAGAACCTTTCCCGGCAACTGGATGGGTCGAGGGTCACCGACAATGCCTTGGCCCCCACGGTCCCCTGACCTGAAAATTTGTGATTTTTTTGTTTGGGGTTTCGTGAAAGCCCAGGTCTACGCAGTTCGCGTTCGCACGATGACGGAACTAAAGAGCGCAATCTATCCACCTTCAATGCGATCACGGACAACATGCGGGAGGCAGCCTTCAGGGATTATGAGCGAAGACTGCACAAGTGCCTCCAAGTTCGAGGTGGACATGTGGACTGAAGACAACGAGAACTCAAGAGCACATATCTATCCATTTTCTACAAGTGACCAGCGGCTTTGACAACCGCGAAACCGCGGGCTTCTGCTGACAGGCTCTTTTCAGAGCCATTAAAGGGGACTCAAGCGGTTTTTGGGGAAGCTACTTTTTGGTGCGATGGCGTTAAGGAAGTGTCAGTGAATGAGTATCTTCAGTTTTAGAAGGCAGAACCGCCTATTAATCACGCAGGAATAAAATACGAGCGGTCTCTTTTCTGTACTTGCGAGGACCAATGAAATTATCGTATGTTTGAAAATTTTGGCGGCCTTTCTTTCCCCGCTGCGTTGGAAAGGTTGGAAACAACCGCAGCGGCAGACCAATCACAGGTCGAGGAGAACTGGTGGCGCGCGTTGCATGCCGGTCGTGCCAGTCGCGGGCCGGCTTCTTCTCTGCGAACATGGCGTCGGTGGTGATAGTTGGCGTGGTCGGCGTGGTGGAAGCTCACTCGTTCCGCGTAAAAGCGCTATCCTTGACTGAATTTTCGTCGTGTGTCGCTATGATAACCCAGCACGTACTAGAAGGGAAGATCCACCTACTCGTGCGGCGATGTCGTGGCGGCACTCTCAAGACAGCAGAAATGCCCCGTCGTGTTTGTTTACTTCGACTACAGTGGTGCTTTCGAGCATTTGTGTCCTCGAACATCGCCCGGATTTCTTATTGGCGCATTTCATGCGTGTGCTCAAGTTCAAGGTATTACTGGCGCGTACCGTATAAAGGATGCGAATTTTCACGCGTTTTCATCACCGGAGAAAAGTGATATGTAGTTAGCAATCCTGAACGCTCGCAACGTCTATCTGATCACGAAATTGTATTTCTACGTTGCTATATCGCTGCTAAGATTACATTGTCTTTTATAATTAGAAAAGGCGTGTGGCGATACTTGTACTATGGTAATGTCGTGTATTAGAGTCGTGATCGTCAAAGACGGCGTACTGCATCTTTTTATTTTTCTTTTTTTTCATCCACTGTACCCTGCAAGCCTATCAAGAAAAATAATAATAAAGCTTTGACTATAGAAAACTGTCTGTCTATATTCTGTTACGGCATTGATGTAGCAGTGCGTCCCCTTTTTAGAGGGGCCGCTGAAACAGCTGACGGCGGCGTATAGAAGCGGTCGCCGTGCTGACGCTCCCGCTGCGCTTGTTGTAGTGGTTGCAGGTGTGTGTACGCGCGGCGCTGAGCGGTCGTTCCGGTCTACGACTGCGTCTGCAGCGGACGCAGTCGTAAATAAGCGCTCGTTGCACATGTCTGAACCAGCCTTCCCTCCGTCTTCCCGAGGCGAAAGTCAACATGGCGACATCGCTTGACATCACGTACCAGAGGTAACGCTGCGATGTCAAACGTTGGTTTGGTTAGGACTTGGCCCAAACCGCAAATCGAAGAACGCCCGAAAAGGTCTGCGTTTCGTCTGTCCTCGGAACCCGAACATGACTCCGAAGCGCTGCTATCGTCCACATCGCACATCGGAGTGGCGTCATAGGAAATCATCCCCAGGTCGGCTGTCCGCCGAAGAATTTCGACCTCTAACGGCGTCAGGTCCTCCAGCGTAGAAAACTCCGCCATGATCGAAGCTCGAATGACAAAGCGGTTCGGCCGATGCGGCTACTGCGGCTACCTGGGATCACTGCGCGACGGAACGTCGTCCAACGCCAATTGGCCCGAGATCCTTTTGATAAGCGTGCGAGGACCAATGAGAGTGGTTTCGTTTTCGGATGGATCCGAGGTTTGGCGGCCTTCAATTACATTTTTATTAAAGAAATAATCACCGTATGCCTATACTTTTTGGTTTTTAGGGATACTTAGGGCGTCCGGTGGGCTCTGCGGCACCGCAAAGAGTGGAATGACTGATCCACTGCTACTTTTTGTACAGGCGGTGGTACTGCTTGCGTCATCGCAAGAGGGACCGCTACTGAAAGATGGAATCAACGACAGTGACGGGGAACTCGGCCAACTCGACATGACAGCACACTCATTCCTACAAACACCAAGTCATCGTCATGGGACATCGTCTACTGCCACGCCACCTGTGCCTCCCTATAAAGAGTGGAACCGCCCCGACGTTTGCCTCAGTGGGCTCTGCGGCACCGCAAAGAGTGGAATGACTGATCCACTGCTACTTTTTGTACAGGCGGTGGTACTGCTTGCGTCATCGCAAGAGGGACCGCTACTGAAAGATGGAATCAACGACAGTCACGGGGAACTCGGCCAACTCGACATGACAGCACACTCATTCCTACAAACACCAAGTCATCGTCATGGGACATCGTCTACTGCAACGCCACCTGTGCCTCCCTATAAAGAGTGGAACCGCCCCGACGTTTGCCTCAGTGGGCTCTGCGGCACCGCAAAGAGTGGAATGACTGATCCACTGCTAGTTTTTGTACAGGTTGGTAACAAAACCTATTACTGCACTGTCAAAGACAATTCTCTTACACTGTTAGTGCTGCCAAGCCCACGGTCCTTGATTGTTACATGCTCTGAGTGCTGGGGTGTGCTTTTGTTGCTTCTACAACTTAGTGGGGATGTGGAGTCAAACCCAGGTCCGACTGATGAAATGCTGAGGCAAATTCTTGACAACCAAAAAACAATGAGCGTCACTCTTAACAATATTCAGTCTAAACAAGTGCTACTCGAGAACTCTCTAGGAGCAGTCCAAACACGGCTTTCCCTTATCGAGACTAACTTTGAAAGTTTAAACAAGAACAAAGAAAGAATTGACGAGAACGAAACTCAGATACGTAATCTACTAAACCACGTCGTCAACCTCGATGGGAAAATAGATTACTTGGAGAATGCTAGCCGTAGAAACAACATCGTAATATATGGTTTGCATGAGGATGAGAAAGAAGACCCGAGGAAATTGGAGCAAACAGTAACGGAAGGTATCTTTAGTGCTAAACTACAGGTGGAGGTAAAAACTATCGAACGCATTCATAGGATCGGTAAAAAGCTTGGCAATCGCCCTAGACCAGTGATATTACGCGTCAACGACTTTAACGAGAAAATGCGAGTTCTGAGAAACTGCTTCAAATTGAAGGGTTCGGTTATATCAATTTCCGAAGATTTTTCACATAATGTGCGCGCGATTCGCAAAAGCCTTTGGCAAAGCGCTGCTGTTAACAAAGCGAATGGAGATAAGGTTACGCTTATTTTTGATAAATTGAAGATTAACAATGACTTGTACAGTTGGGACCCTGTAAAATGTGAACGCGTGAAATGTGGCCTGAAGCAAGATAACACCCCCTACAGACCGGTTCCGCCAGAGCAAGATTGACCACTATCTAAAGAAAAACGATTGTGTCTGGTGTCGCTCAACGCGCGAAGCATTGTGAACAAGGTTGATAGACTGGAAGAGTGCTTACTCACGTATAACCCCCACATCGTAGTACTAACGGAGACATGGCTCCATCCAGGGGTTCATGATTCAGAAATAGTTCCACCGGGATACCTATTAATTCGTCAAGATCGAGAGGCAAGGGGCGGGGGTGTGGCAATGGTAATAAAAAATGGAATATCCTTTGTACAACTTGATGGAATACCAAATCACGAGAGCATCTGGTGCAAAGTAAATATGTTTGGAACGAGCATTTTGGTTGGCGGAATTTATAGACAGCCTAAGGCTCCTCTTCAGTACCTAATTGATTTACATGAGTATCTTTGTGCAGAAGTTAACGATAGAACTAAACTGATATTGACAGGTGATTTTAACTTACCCGGCATCAACTGGACCACGTTAACAAATGATAAGATAGATGAAGAAAGCTCGGAACAGCTGTTGCAAAGCGCACTCAGCTTTTGTCTTGACCAATTGGTGCTGGAAGCAACCCGCATATCCGGAACAGCGAGTTCTACTCTGGATCTGCTGTTTGTAAGCCATTGTTTAAAAGAGTTCAAGGTTACGGTCGAAGATGGAATTTCGGATCACAAATTACTAGTCTGTACTTCTCCATTGTGCAATACTAAACCACACAAGCGTGTTACTGTTACGGTACAAAATTATGCGATGGCCAATGATGTATGTATCCTTGATTATCTAGAAACCCAATTCGACCAATTCAGCCATATGTGCGACGTTGATGAAATGTGGTGCAAGTTTAAAGATATAATAACATATTGTGAAACGAACTTCGTTCCTAACAGAAAGAAAACGATAAACCGCATGAACCCGTGGATAACGCGAAATATTATACACATGAAACGCCGACTGAAGCGGAGACGTAGAAACAAGCTCGAAGTACAAGAACTTTCACGAGAATTGACATTAGAAATCAACTCGGCTAGGGCAAGGTACTTCAATATTACCCTACCAAACTTCCTTATACATGACCCCCAAAAGTTTTGGCGATATCTGTCGAGACGAGAAAGCCATGTTTCACAGTTCGAAATTGATGGCGCAATCACAGTTGACCCAGAAACCATATCTTCAGGCTTCAATTATTTTTTTCAGTCTGTATTTTCTAGAGCCCCCGAAGATGAATGTGAACCGGAAAGAACTGAAGTGCCTGTAATGCCAAACTTGGAGATTACTCAGCCCGGAATCTTATCATTATTACTGAATCTAAACGTAAAAAAGTCTGCTGGACCTGATGGAATCTCTGGCACAATTTTAAGGAGATATGCAGAGTGGCTCTCGCACTATCTATATCTAATTTTGTTGAGTCACTGCGATCCTCGCGGCTACCGGATGACTGGCGTTGTGCTAAGATTGTCCCGATTCACAAGACAGGAAATAAACACTTAATCACTAACTACAGACCCATTTCACTGACAAGTACGGCATGCAAGTTAATTGAACACATTATATGCAAGGCGATAACTAAACACTTAGAAGAAAACGATGTTCTTTATTCACATCAACACGGGTTCCGGGCAAGACTGTCTACGGTAACGCAACTCCTAGAGGTTACCCACGATTTTGCCCTTACTATTAACGATAGACAACAAACTGATGCCATTTTTATAGACCTATCTAAAGCCTTTGACCGTGTGCCCCATCAGAAATTAATAAGTAAGTTGCAGTCAGTTGGAATTAGTCACGCTTTGATTTCCTGGATTTATGGTTACCTTGTCAAACGGAAACAGTATGTTATACTGAACGGTAGTACCTCTGGTATGCTGGATGTGTTTTCCGGAGTGCCACAAGGGTCAGTGCTTGGCCCATTGCTATTTTTGATTTATGTAAATGATTTGCCGGCTTGTGTTGATCCGACTGTGAAAGTGAGACTCTTCGCCGACGATTGCGTCATATATACAACCATAGCTGGACCTGAGAGTCAGATCATTCTTAACAAATCATTGCAAAACATAAGCCTTTGGTGTAAGAGATGGGGTATGAAAATCAATCACGACAAAACTGCTGTTATCACTATCACTAACAAGAAAAACCCGTTAGACTTCTCATATATGTTAGATAATAAAACTATTAATAAAGTAAATGAAATAAAGTACCTGGGAGTTACAATCTCCAGTAACCTTAAGTGGGAGACACATGTCACAAACGTATATAGTAATGCATTTAAGAAGTTGGGCTACTTAAGAAGAAAATTAAAAACCTCCACGTCTGCAACTAAACTGTCAGCGTACAAGGCACTGGTCAGACCAGTGTTGGAATACGCCAGTATTATCTGGAGTCCATATCAGGATTACCTTGACAATAAGCTGGAAAAAATTCAAAGGATCGCAGTAAGGTTCATCTATTCTAATTACTCATGGAAGGCTAGCGTTACCGCTATGCTTGCGAACGCAAAGTTGGACACCCTAAAAGATCGAAGAAAAATTGCTAGCCTAAAGTTTTTGTACGCACTGTACCAACAACAAATTAATATAGCAGAAGAAAAATACCTCAAGGCCCCCTTTGTGCACTCAAAGCGAACCAACCATAACAAGACGATCAGGCCGTATTCAGCCAAAAACAACACATTTAAATATTCTTTTTTTCCGCGCGTTATTGATGATTGGAATAAGTTACCAGAAGAAATCGTAAATAGTACATCAGCGCAGTCTTTTGCCGAGACTCTCACTTCTATGAACTAGCATAACATTCCGCCTATACGTTTTCTTTTTGTGTCTTTTTATTGCAAATGTCTAATACCGCTATAGTGCTTCTTGTCTGTACAAATGTCCACTTCTGTATGGGTCTTCAATGACCTACAGTATTGATAAATAAATAAATAAAATAAATAAATTCAGCTGTCATCATCAAAACACGAACTCTGAAAACCACTTGAGTGTCCCTTTAATTGCTGTTTACTTAGAGCTCTGCTTTGGCAGCCTCCCGTGTCTCAAAAGTGTGGTCTAAATAGCGTCCAAAGCGACGCATTGTGGCTGTTTTCCCACCAACCGCGACAAAAAAAGGTCTCGGAAGCAGCGTCCGAGGATGCAACCGACCAGCGAAAGAAAGCAGACAACACGCAGACGAAATTCGCCGGCTGCAAGAGCGCCGTCAGCGTTGTCGTTATGCAACCGCGTTTTCTTTTATTTTTGTTACTTGAAGTTTTGCTATCATTGTCTGAATTTATTTTCAAGCCAAAGGTAGATTACAAGAAAGATTATGTTCGTGTCAATAAAGCACGGTCGACGCGGGCACTTTCGATATTTCTTTAAAAGCAAACCGAAACCAGATGTCTGACCGAAACAAGGAGGTAGCGCCATCTATCAATAGGAGCGGCAAACACACCCCGCACCTCCACTTGGTCGTCTGCGTCGCCGCCCGCCGTTGACCCAGGCAAGTTTCTTGGCCTTATTTTTTACAGAAAGAGAACTACGCTTTGTAATTTTACAAGAAAAAACCGACCTGTGAAATACACTTTTGACGAAAAGTTTAGATTGCTACGTGCAGGCGTCGATTTTTACGGTCCATTTTAGATCGAGCCTGGTGACTTGAGCCACCCTATATTAAAACACGAGGCCCGTTTCGGTTCTGAATCATTTAATATTTCCCTCATATTGAGCGGGGTGAAAAATACTGCCGTCAAACATCTTTACATCCACTTTTTTCTATTTTTCGTGCGGGGTTCTCTGAATCCCCTCAGCAGCACTAATATAAGTTTAGGTTCAAACCGCATTGTTTCACCGGTCAAAGTATCCAGAGCGCTTCGCCAATTTATTTTTCTATCCAAAACGTCTGCAGACGGAGCGTATGAGGAAGATCACTTTTCGTACTTTTCGTTGGAACACGTCCTGTCGCTGCATCGTGCCACACACATAACGCCGGCTTGCGCGGAGCTTGCCACGGTTCCGGGTTAATTGAAGATCACTCAATTGACTACACGATCATCTAGGACACAGAAGTCAAGCTAGGTTCCATGGAAGCCTTAAACGCGTATATGATAGCATCCTCGATCATCCGCACCGGTGCGCACCGGGCACCGAGGTGCGCCCTTTCGTTTTCGATCAAGTACACCGGTGAGCACCGGACGTCCTTGATCAACGGAGCACACCGTCCCGGTGCGGCTTTTCGTTGTCCCAACGCGCATCAAGAAAATCGACGGTGCGCCGTGGTGCAGTCCCATCAGTCAATCAATCAATCAAAGTTTATTCAGACAACCGTCGAGGAATACAGTTGTCGGGGGGGGGGGCGCCACAAAAGGCATCGGCGTGCCTGACAAGGCGCGGAGCAGGGATCGAGGAGATGGCGCGAATAGCAGACGCGCGAATTTTGTCGAGATGTATTAGCTTGCAAAAACGAACGCTCCTCGCAGCGGCACTCGATGAATTCTTCAGCTCTTCTGACAGCGAATACGACTAGCTTCTTACCATCGCCGCGATTACGGGTAATTGCTGAGGTGGCAAGGAGCGCCTGCAATTTGTGAACTTCGTGGAAAGGCGTTGTGGGGCGTTTCGATGACACCGATATGTAGGGCTATTATCTGGTGGTTCTCTTTCTTAAACCAATAACGATGGGCAAAATCGCGACTTCGCGACCCCATCGACAATCACCCCCACGTTGTTCGTTTGTGTGTGACCACTAAATCAGCGAGTAAAAAACCAGGAGAAATTTACAGCAGACGGGCACAGCACGTGGACATACGCAAGGAAAAAGCGAACAAAACGCGAGGTGACGCATGATGGTGGTTACCGCGGTGCACCGGCGCAGCGCACTTAGTCCTCGATGTTGCACCGACTTCGCGCTGCACCACCGAGGATCGCTGTGACACTGTCCTGGTTTCAGGGCGGTTTCGTTGCGCGTTGATCGAAGTTGCTAACAGTCAGCAATCACTCTAAACGGCCGCCTGAAAGAGAAGAGAGAGAGAAAAAACTCCTTATTTTCCAAGACGAGTTATCCCTGTCAATCCCAGACTAAACCAGGACAAAGCAATCAATGTGGCGCTTTCCCTGGCGTGTGTGCCGATGGTACACTTAGCCGTACACAGGACCTCCTTTTCTTCATGAGACTGTCCTTAACCCTTCTCTGCTTTCGTTCCTTTTTTTATTTTTGTAGTTTATATGCTTCCCGGTTTATTGTAAGGAGCATAGACTTTGTTCCGCCATGGCTACAATTTGATGGAGTCAATCGTGCAACCCTAAATGTGCATCATCACAGAGCTCGTCGCATTTGTGCGTTTGCCAACACCGACTAAATAATTCACGCACAGTGGATGCGCGATAACCCTGGGCTTTTTTTCTGATAGGAAACCCACAAAGACTACCAGAGCCGTGACAAATCACATTTTGACGCTCATTGATTAACTTCTGCAGTCGGACTTCAATCGGACTTCACGTGAAAGGGAGTTAAAGCAGCTGTGCAACAGTTTCAGTGCTTTGCTTAACTAATGTGGAAGTTGGTGTCTCGACCTTTCTGAAGTAAAGAACAAAAAACCGCTTTTGTCTGCATGTCCTAGTTTTTATTTTAAAAATGGACAAAGATTGAGGTTTTCGGCGCCTCTCAACTCCTTCACTAACTTCCGAGTCACGTGCGCTGTGACGTCAATGGGGAAGGCGCGGGTTCCGGTGAAGCTCTCTTTAGAGCCATCAGTGAGCAGCGAGAACTCCTCCGCTCGCGACCGCGTGACCATGTGCTGGCGGGCGCAGCGCGAACAATATGTTGAAAGGCAGGAAAGTCTCATCCGGGTCCGGCCATACCCGTCTGGCCCTGTCCCCCTCCACCTCCGGCTTCTGGCGGCTGTTCCGCTGCTGACGGTTTTGTGGACCTAGGATAGATGGCGCCACTGAAACTCCGTATAATAAAAGTTTTGTCGATGATACCAGGTTTTTGACGCATTTATATTTATCTTGGAACGACAACGATTTATCGAAAAGTTACCTTTTATCGAGCAGGTATTCGCACAACTTGCTATATTTCTACAAGATTCCCATTGACGTCATGCTGCGTGTTTTCTGCTATGGCCGCCGTCTCGCGTGCTGCATGTCGCGGAATATTCTAACTTTTACCTCGCGATTACGCGGCGGAATCGCAAAGTTCCGAAGGAAGGAGGTGTGTTTTTTGTCCTTTGTGACAAGGTGAACAATGTCAAAAGTAGAAAACGGCACTTCTTTTCAACGTTAAGATAGCTGCACAGCTTCTTTAAGATGGCACGCTGTATAACGGCACCAAATAAACAATCGGTAACCCCTACAAAATTCAAGTGCGGCAGACACCAGCAGGATCGGAAGCTGAGGCAGCCTTCTCGACTGGCGTGTAGATGCACGTAAAGATACCACCGAGGTATGCTGACGACTCGACGCCTCCCTGACCCTGCGTCAAGTGTGAGGAAAACTAAGAACATCCATGGACACCCCACTAGGTTCTGTAAAAAAACCTAGTCTGGTGTCGTCATTTATATTGTCTATTTTGCTTACTTTTATTAAATAGACTGCATCCACGGCCAAAAATTTACAAGCGCAAAGAAACAAAAAAGGAATCAAGTCAGATCGATTAAAATGGTTGATCTGGGACGCCAGACTTAGGCCAGTCCCACCAACAGAACAAGGATTCGCACAGCGCTTCCGAACGCGCGTACTTGCGGGAGTTGTTTGTCGCAAACTACGTCGGTTGAGGAGATCTTCCTCTAAACACCTCTGTAAATTCAAAAACCACTCGCACCCATACAATTGACGAGCTCACCAAGCCTTCGCTCGTTCAGCACTCCGCTGACGCCGGCAGCCATATTTGTTAGCGTTTCAAACCCAAGCGGGAGAAGCAATCTCAGAATAAATTTTGAAAACAATAGTGACTCTATCTTGATTAGTTGCTCCTCAAACATAGAAAATAGTCTATTAAAAAAAACATTAAGACACGGAGATACAAATGTACAACCAACATCTCAAAAGTCAATCATCTCTCCAGCCAGTAAGAGATGTAAGCACCTTGTAAGCACTGGGAGGGGCTTAACGGGCTGCAGTCTTCACATTCTCCACCTAAACTGCCTCTTGCGGCGCAAATATTGTGCGAAAAAGAAATATGTTTCCAAGAAAAAGTTGTTTTAAGAATTATATGTCCCATCTATGCCCCTCAAAAAACCTGTTTTTTCCTTGCAGTATCTTTTTACGTTGTCAGTTACTACCCCTTAACAGAGTGCACAAACTCGCCAATGTACAGACACCCCAAACGCTGACAAATTCAAATATACTATTTATTTTTTTAACTCACCGAAAATGTTTTTTTTCCTACGTGGTTTAGTGAAGAGTTTCTTTTTATTGCTGTTGCCCAAAAAACCAGAAAAAAAAATATATCCTTCGCGACGAGAGGCGGATGCACTGGTGGTTTTGAAACACAGCGCTTAACGAGCGTTACGTTTTCGTCATCGTATATGTCATTATGCTCTCTAGGAAACTTGCGCTCATAGAGAGGGAACTGCTCTCGTTTGTCTCCTTGCATTTCGAAACCTGTCTAATTATACAATAAAGCATTTTAAGTGCCGGTTTCGTACTGTCAAGTTGAAACAAAATGGTTTGCTTTCGTAATCTTCGACTTCCTCCAAGTTTAAAACGAACACGATTCAACAAAGATAGCTCTGCACAGACAGCAGCTGCATGGAATTACATCACACGGTAGCGCCACGCTTAGTCGACTACAGACCGCCCCAGCTCTTATCTTCCAGCGAAAAATGCTGAGCCACTGGACCGTTCCATGCCGCAGAAAGTTGCGCATCAGACGCCAGGCGACATGACTCACAGCCACGTGCTGTAATAATTCGCCAACAGAACAGCGGGCTTTGTAGAAGCGCTGCTACACTGTTCACACATACGCGCCACATACGGGTGTTTTTGAACGCCTATAACGCGCTGCCTTTATACCCCAAGACAGAGGCACTTAGAACACCGAAATACATATGCCACGGATGTTTATGCGTTTCAAAGTCCTTCTAAGAGTGGCTTGCGAGAGCAATTTTGCCAGCATAACAGAACAGCTTTAAGATAAGGGTGTGGGGAGGATTAATATAAAAAACAAACCAAAAAACTTGTATTGTCCTATACGCTTTTGCACTGATTACCATTGAGGAGAGAAATGCTGCCTCACTCGGTGGTAAACGAATGCGCGGCTTCTGACATTCCGAAGAAGAGACCTACAGCGCATGCTCAAAATGCAAGTCAAAGCCGAGTAAGCGTGCCAGCGCGATGAAGGCGGTTTGTGGAATGGACAGTGACAGCCCCAGAAACGTGCTTCAAAACAATCCTCAGCGAGATGGTAGGCGAGAGAAAATAAAGAGAACAAATTCGGAAGTACGTGCATTACTCTACAATTGTAATCTACGCTTACCGTGGTTGTAAGTCGTGTCTGGTAAATAACGCTCCTCTGCGTTATGTTCACAATAACGTGAATGTTATTATAATTTTTTCGAGTCCTCCCTCCGCGCTTAATTAGGTTTCACGATTGTCTAGTTCTTTGTTTTTTTTATTCGCTGATTTTCGACATGGAATAGGCTGTTCATGTGTGGATGGGCGGTATCGCCTGGTTACGAACATTGATACAGGCGATAATTATTCGACGCAATCGCTAACACATACACCTCATGGGTATCGCAATATCTATTATAGTTTATTTAAATATGAAGTTACGAAAGTTGGCAAGAGCTTCATTGCAATAGCAGCATGAACAAACGTGAGGATGAATACAAACAAGGTCCTGTCTCTGTCTTGATCTCGTCCTCGTTTATATTCGCGATGTTTTTATCGTATATGTATGTAATAAAATAAATGTAAAGGGATACTTAAGAAATTCGGCGACACAAATTCTTTACCGAAGAATAGAGCAGTGTCAGCGCTTTCCGTATTTTACTAAAAGTCTGCAAAAACATATAAACGTTCGGTTAACTCAGCTGTGCGAATTTTAGAGCGCAGCTCTTAGGCGCCCGTTTCCGGCTTGAGCGGCGTCACCGTCTCCGTCGGCGTAACCGCGCGGTGCATGATGGGTAAAATTCCCCGCTAAATTTAGCGGAAAATTTTCCTCTAAATTTGCGGAAAGTGTTCTCCGCCCCTCCCCTCAAGGTCACGTGACCCCCCAACCACGTGACCCCCCCCCCGAGGTCACGTGACCCCCGAGGTCAGGTGACCCCTCCCGTGCCTTCCCCTCCTCCTCAAGAGCTGTGCTCTAATTCGGCGTTACAGGGAGTTGTAAACGGCTTTCATTTTTAAAATTATCACATATTCTTAGTTCGGATTTCGAAGTGAACGATGTATCGAAGTTGCATTGTTATACATGAAATAAATAATTTTGGAGAAAACAGATAACAAAAACATAGCGTTGAAAGATTTTTTTATAGATTTTTCGAAATCGTTTGATCGGTTAAACGGAGGGCCTTCAAATACCGGCCGGCGGGCCAAATGCGGCCCATGGAGGTCTTCCGACCAGCCCTTGGCTAACCGCGTTTCTTGAGATGAAGTCCAGCCCGCGGCCCGCTTCCAGAAGGCCCGTTCACCGCAAAACTAAGCTCGCGTAAATGAAGGCGCCCCAGCACAGAACAACCGCGTAATCGAAGATACCGGAGAAAACGGGATAAAACAGCCTATCGTAAGGTGTGCCCTCTTGTCATATTATTCATTGGACAGCATCATCGCCAGCACCAGCATATGAAGAATTCGGTTGTTCTGATGCACGTAATAATAAATATTTTGTTATATTAATATTATTATTAGTGGTAGTAGTAGTACCAGTAGTAGCAGTAGTAGTAGTAGTATTAGTAGACCTCTGGTTCACATATGTGTAACTATATTTGTTGAAATTATTTTGCGACCCTATACACATCCTGCTTAGTGTCTCTGTGCCGTATCTATTGCATATTGTCAGCATCAGATCTATCATTCTCATCTGTCTTCTGCCCTGTCGGAACATGCAAAGCTCTCTATGCAATTTGATTCATGCCTGGTGAGGTTCTTCGGGTCCCAATTACTTCGAAATGTCACAATTTGCTAAATATTGAATTCGCAAATAAAGTAGATGCATTCAACTACCATATAACATTATTTTTTAAATGTTTTACTATTAATACTAATTTTGTCTTTAGATGCTTATTTATAGGCTTATAGAGGATATATCTTTTTAAATTATTCTAGCTTAACGAATATTAAAAGAAAAAGTCATGAAAGCTACACTTACGCGGTTTCTGAAGGTGAGTTATGCGGCGAAGCGGACATAGTATAGGCGGCTATTCGTAACGATCTGTAAGCCAACTAAAAAAATTTCTTCATTTATCTTTTGAGTTAACGAAAAATATACATATTTTTCATATTACAAACTTGCTGAGCGTCATCGAAAAGCATTAAATCAGTAAATTTTTGAAAGACTGAGCGCGTGAGAAGCGCAGTAGTGCTCAGGCAGCAGGAGCATGGCTACATCGCCCCCACGCGGATTTTTCCTTCTCTTATCATAGTTTCAGCCTTGTACCCGTTGCACGAGCGGTACCTTCAGCGCACTAGTACGCTTCCGATGCGCTCAAAGTATTTATACAAATTATTGATTTAGGAGTTTTCAATGACGCTCAGCAAGTTTCTAATTAGAATAATGTGTATTATTTTCACTAATTAAAATAGTTAATTAACTCAACTTACTTATACAGCCGACTAATCGTTACAATTAGCCTCTTATACTATGTCCCCCTGGTCGTATAACTCACCTGTACAAACCGGATAAGTGTAGATTTTGGCGGCTTTTTTTTAAGCAAATTGTGTTAAGCTTAAAAAAACACTAAAAACACATTTTACATTTAATATTTTTTATTTATATGTATTTATTTATTTTCTGACCCTTGAGAGAGCGACAAATCTCCCATTCCGCCCCTTAAAGAAGTTGTGTAACGATTTTAACGTTGAAAGAATTTGCATCTTCTACTTTTGACATTGTTTATCTTGTCACAAAGGACAGAAAACACATCTCCTTCCTTCGAAATGTTGCGATTCCGCCGCGTAATCGCGAGGCAAAAATTAGAATATTTCCCGACCTGCAGCCGCGAGCGGCGGCCATGAGAACCACGCGGCGTGACGTCAATGGGGGACTTGTAAAAAGATAGGAAGTTGTGCAAATACCTGCTCGATAAAAGGTAATTTTTCTATAAATCTTGTCGTTCCAACATAAATATAAATGCGTCAAAAACCTGGTATCATCGACAAAACTTTTATTATACGGAGTTTTAGTGGCGCCATCTATCCGAAGTCAACAAAACCGTCAGCTCTATCTGCTACCGCGAACAGCCGCCAGAAGCCGGAGGGGGACGGGGGCAGAGCCGGACGGGGATGGCCGGACCCGGACGAGACTTTCCTCCTTTCGCCATGTTGATCGCGCTGCGCAAGCACGTGGTCACGTGGTCGCGAGCGGGTGAGTTCTCGCTGCTCACTGATGGCTCTAGAGAGAGAGCTTCACCGGAACCCCGCGCGTCCCCATTGACGTCACAGCGCACGTGACTCGGAAGATGGTGAAGGAGTTGAGAGGTGCCGAAAACCTCAATCTTTGTCAATTTTTAAAATAAAAACTAGAACATGCAGGCAAAAGCTGGTTTTTTTTGTTCTTTACTTCAGAAAGGTCTAGACACCAAACTCCCAAATTATTTAAGCAAAGCAATGAAATTGTTGCACAGCTCCTTTAAACAGAAAGTTGGAAGCCTTTGCACCGCTAAACCATGAAGCACTAAGTAAACTTTATAGATATGGGATTCGTGGCAAACGCGTTGCAATTACTTAGAGTTACTTAAGCTATCGTTTTCAATGCGTTGACATTAATGGACATTTAATTTTTATATATAAGGACTGCGTAAAGGTGTACCGCAGGGAAGTGTGTTAGCTCCCTCCTCTATTGTTAGGCACCTACATTAACGATATCATTAATATTTCTACCAGCGTCCAGATAACGTATCCTGAAGATACAAGCATATTTTTCAAACCAGAAGAAATAAACAATGTGATGGCTAAAGCAAAGGACCTTTAAAGAGACCTTAGTACATGGCCAAATAGAAAACTCGTTAAAAAACAATATAATTAAAATGAGTGCGCTTGTATTCCACCCTAAAATTGCACGTAATTTATATACATAGCTCATGTTAGATATTTCCAACATGGAAGTTGTTCCCACCGTAAATATATATTAGGTATACTTTTAGCAGCATATGATTTGGAACGAACACATCGAAAATATTTTGTCTAAATTCTTGACAACAATAGGTATAATTTATAAGCGTCGCGTTTATCTGACGTAAGAGGTCAAGATTATTTTGCATAACTCGTTATTTTGTTCATATCTAAATTACTGAAAATTTGTTTGGGGTAATTCGACTAAACGAACCTAGACAGGTAATTTATAGCACAAAAATGGTCCTCCATTTAGTTGTTCATGTGGCACACGACAGCCGTACAGATGGATGCCTTATTTTCAAAATGTAGGCAACACGGGTTGCTGATTCGGATAAATAAACACTAATCCAGAAATATAAAAGCATCCCCTATCATAATAATACATAATTTATTAATATAATATAACTTGTTACAAACCCCATGTTTTATCGTATGCGTTGTTCAGAGCATTAGAAAGTGCCGCATTCGACAACTACTTACTGATTACAAATGTTTCAGCATGATGTACCATCCACCCTTAACGAACTCATTGAGCAAAATATTTGCATAAAAAAGTAAATATAAAAAAGTAGAAGAAATAGAGTGAAAACCCTTGATTTCCGAAATTTTGTTTATTTGTGATATGCCTACATATCATCATTTCTTTCTATTTGTTATTTTCTTGATGTTATATATTTTTGACATGTGTATTTCCTCACAATTCTTTCAAAGTCTGTGTGGGAGGCGGAAAAGTTTCAATCTACGTTGAGTAGCTTTTTTTCTGCACCCCTCCCCATGAATTGGAATAAATTATAACGAATTGAATTGAATATTATAGCACGCAAGTTTCTATAGTGAGAACAGCCATCACGCAGGAAAGGAAACTGTTTGAAAGTTGTTCTGGCCGTCATTATTTTTCTGCAGGTTTAAATTATTTCATAATGTGGCGTGCCTGGAACTTGTAACCAAAAATATACGATTTGGCCGTTAGACATATAAACATGGCGGAGAAAGATAATTTTTTTCTCCGTCATTGTATTCACGTGTAGCCTAAGTCTATCTTTAAACAATTGATATTCCTAGTACACAAATAGATAATCATACCGCAGCTTACAAACAACAACTCATACATGTCTAACAAGAAAAATAAAACAGCACAAATAGACGCACGGGCAAAAGAAAGGAGTGCACAGACACAGCGATGACTATCAATTGTCATTTTCTTTTACTAGTCAATACATATATATAAAATAACAGAGCCATTTGAAAAGACACAGAGCCAAATCCTACAGAACCACCAAAGGAATGTGCCAAATTGACTGATAGTAGTAAATTCACATCGGAAATATTAAGCACCTGTTGGAAGTCACTGGATAAATCTCATAGCGAACCTATATTTACGGTGTTAGCCATTTTTGGTACAACCCTCTAATGGTGCGGTATATGGAGCGGCTTGACAATCATGCACGTCCTGAATCGGTCTTTATTAAAATGCCATGTTTTGTTTTTCATGTAAAGTTGTACAAAGGCGCTGGAGGAAGCTGGAAGTCTTCGTAGGAGGCACCTCTCTGATTTCTTAAACTGCAACAAAATAAAGGGGGCAATTATGCTCCTTAGTACTTTTTTTTTCAAATCTTGTTGGGTCCAAAAGCACTCTATCCTTATTTGGATGTTTAATTCTGTTTGATAATATACTAGCTCGCATAATTACAATTAGTTATAACTAAATATAATAACATTGTCTCTTTTAAATTAATTTGCGAGCAAGAATAAGCAAAACAGAATTTCTGCTCATGGCAATTTATTTTTAAACGCCAAGTCCGCTCAGAGAACATACTGAGAGAGAAAAAAGAAGACTCATGTGCACATGTTAATTCCTTTCGCAACCTTGGGTGTTCGTTCTAGCCTTACGCATCTCAGGCTTCAAACCATGACGCGGAACGTACGTCCTTGTTCTTTTTTATTTTATTAATTTACGCTAAAACTAGAAATGTCTAATACAGACTCTATCTTTCGATATAGTGTCGGATTCGTGGAATGTGTCGCTCTCATTTTTAATCGCTTCTTTTCAGATCGATAATTACGGCAGGTGTTTCTGTCCGCTTGGAGTTATGTAACATTTAACGGAAAGTGGAGTTCTCGCGCATGGCAACAAAAAGTATTTCTGGCGGGTCTCACAATAATATATAAAGGACGGAATATGCCGTCCCTCTCATAACGAGCCGGCCCTCTTGGACCAACTCTCACTTGCAATAATGAAGCGTTTGACTCTCTCAATCCTGGTTCTCTGTCTGACCAACCTCGTGGTTGCGAAGAGGCGTAAGTATAATGTTTTTTTTTTCTTTTAAGTTATGTGTTGAAAAATAAAAATAATGTTTTATCACCGAACATTTTGTGGTGGAGCAGGCTCCATAGTACGTAAGTATCCTAATTGCTGCTATTTCTAAACAGACATGAATATGCAAATAAAAGTATAGCATATTACGAAAGTATCTTACATAAAATCAATATACATGTTTGAAGCCAGTGTTAAACACCCCTTAGCCGATACTAATAATTTGATTGATTTATTCCCTTCAAGTAGACTTTTTTATCCCTGTGCTGGTAAATCTCGTTTTACAAGATAATTATTCGAAGTGGCGCAGTTTGGTACTCCAATGAGTTTTATTATAAATTTAAAACAAAATTGAAAGAATGCAAGTTTGTTCCTTGTGCCAAATCAACAGTACCTCATGGTATCACGTTTTCTTAAGCAAAAATAAAGGTAATCACATTCCTAGAATAATATGGGCATCGATATACACTTTCTGAGAATTCCATGTGTTAAGAGCTCACCAGTAATTTTCGCTAGAAGAAAATACTCACCTGCTGCTTTTTCTTGCGGTGTGTCTCCACATGCAGAAATTTGGCAACGCCTAAGTATATTAAAAAGAATTCATATTTATTATATTATATTTTGCTGGCTGCTATAAATATGTTTCCTTTTACCTTCGTCTTTAACCACGTAGTTGATAAACACGGTAAGCGGGATTTAAAGAAAGCAAGGTATTACAACTTGGAACTAGTAAAAGTATACAGTAAAGAAAATGAAAGCCGTTTACAACTCCCTGTAATGCCGGATTGAGCGCAGCTCTGGAGGAGGAGGACGGAAGGGTACTGAGGGGAGGGTATACCCCTGCTCCCTCCTCCTCCCTCGTTATCCTGCCTGCTACTCCTCCTCCCCTTATCCTCCCCCTCCACCCTCCTTCTCCTTCACCTCCTCCTCATCCTTCAACCTCATCCCCTTGCCTCCTCCTCCTCTCCACCTCCTCCTCCTCCTCCACCCTATTGCTGTCCTCTTTGCCACTGTTCCCTCGGGCGGTCTTGCCCTAAGAGCTGGAGGGGTCACGTGACCTGGGGCCACGTGGCCTAGGGGCCACGTGGCCTAGGGGGTCAGGCAGACCCGGGGCCACGTGGTCTAGGGCCTAGGGGTCTAGGGTCCCCGGTCACGTGACCTGGGGCCTAGGGGGCGCCGTGACTGGGGGCCACGTGGCCCCAGGCCACGTGGGTCTAGGTGGCCACGTGGTCACGTGACCTGGGGCCTGGGGGTCACGTGACCGGGGGCCACGTGGTCTAGAGGGTCACGGTGACCTGGGGCCACGTGGTCTGGGGGTCACGTGACCTGGGGTCACGTGACCTTGCGGTTACGCCGACCAGCGGCGACGGCGACGGCGACGCGCCGACGCCAACGGCGACGCCGACGGCGACGCCGCTCAGGCCGGAAACGGGCGCCTAAGAGCTGCGCTCTAAAAAACATGAACGGTAGACAGTGGAAATAAAAAATTGTGCTTCTCTCAGTGGTGTGGCAAAAACAAAACGATGTTTTCCAGCATACCGGAAGTTACTCGATTCAAGATGGCGGTGCACCTGTCGACAATAACTATATAAATTGTGTTTTGTAGAACAACTAGAATATAGTTTTTTTAAATGGAACTTGCTTTAGTGCGTTCTTGTACCTGTGTTGAAGCATATTTTTGACTTGTCCCTAACTCAGGCTAAGTTTCCTGAGCTCTGGAAACACTCGGTAGTAGTTCGTGTCTTTAAAGCCGGTGATTCTACTTTAGTTAAGAATTACCGTCCTGTTTCGTTGTTATGCGGCTTCGCAAAGGTTTTCGAAAAAGTAGTGCATAAGCGGATTTACTTTTACTTGAACAGAAAAATATCTGAATTCCAGCACGGTTTTTTGAAGGGCAGGTCCGTAGAATCAAATTTATGCTCATTTTTGAATTACTGCGCTCCAGTGGTTTCCGGAAGAGGTCAGGTTGACGCGATTTTCTTTGACATGTCGAAAGCCTTCGACCGGGTTAATCACACATTACTGTTACACAAGCTTGCCCTACATGGCTTCAGCCCGCACCTCTGCGCCTGGTTTTCAAACTATCTCGGTCATCGCCGAAATTCGGTTCGTGTTTCCGGTAGCTACTCCGATGAGTTTATTTCGAGTTCCGGTGTGCCACAGGGCTCAATTCTAGGACCCATGTTATTTCTTTTGTTTATAAATGACATTGTTTCTTGCGTTAAGGATGCCAAAATTCTTCTTTTCGCTGATGACGTTAAGCTTTTCATAAGTGTCGAGTCAGTGTCTGATTGTTCCAGTCTTCAAGATGATGTAGATTCTGTTTTTACATGGTGTACCGAAAACTGTTTGTCACTGAACCCACAAAAAACTAGATCTATTGTGCTATCTAGAAAGCGCGAGAGAATTTCCTTTGCGTACACTGTTGGTGGCGTCCCAATTCCCCCCGTATCGTTTATCAGAGATCTTGGCGTCTGTCTTGACAGCGCACTTTCTTTTAATAATCATGTTGTTACAACCGTAAATGCAGCGCTAAGAGTATTAGGTATGATTTCACGTTTATGTCGCCAATTTTCTGCCCCTTCATGTTTATTGCATTTGTATAAGTCTTTGGTTAGATCACGGTTAGAATTTTGCTCTGTGGTTTGGAATTCACTGACTATTTCGCAAGCTATCGCGATTGAAAATGTACAGAAGCGAATGATTAGAATTGTCTATGATAGGTATATTGGAAGGGGGTGTTTCTACCACTACGAATCATTGCTTCACAGGTTTCTATTGCACAAACTGACTGTGAGAAGACAGTACCGAGATTTTATGTTTTTATACAAAGTTGTACATGGTGAGGTAAACTCGACGGACTTATTGCAGTCTATTTCCTTCCATGTTCCACCCCGAATCATTAGGAACAAATCAACGTTTTACCCTCCTGTACATCACCTGTGTCACCTCTTTTGAGGGTTCAAATTGATTTTAATAATGCACATCAGAATAACTTTGATATTTTTAGTGCACATCAGGATTTTATGCAACAATTACGCGAATGGATGCAATTGCCTTAAGCAGGCCAAATCAAGCCTACCCCTAGTTTTTTTTTTGCTTGTGTTTGTTGTTAGTTCTTTTTTGATAATTTGTATTTTGTCTTGTATGTATAATAATTCACCCATGTTTGTGCACCACACAGTAGACCGCTAGGTTGTTTGTGGGCACTGGCAAATAAACCATTATTATTATTATTATTATTATTATAAAAAAAATAAAGTCAGGGGAGCCACACAACAAAATGCCGCGACAGTTGTTGATTATTTAGCTAATTTTTAAGTCGTTTTGACTAACTTCTAAAGGTATTCTGGCTCTTGGAGCATAATGTAATGACGCTATTTCACTTTACTAGTCTAGCCGTGACGTAAAATATCAATTTAAAAAATTACAACTGGGCGCTGCACGACGAAAAGTGTCATCCTTGCGCATGGCTATCAAAACCGAAAGTGACCCTCCAAAGCGCGCCAATGGCGTGGATTGTTCCTGTTTGCGCATGCGTAACACTGCTCACGTTACTTCCGGCGCGGACATGTGGACTGCGAAACCGGTGCAGAACGGAATTGACGTTACAGGCGGACTTTGTCGGGTTAGTTTCGGTCTGAAGCCGTGTACAATCATGACATTTCTCGTCCCTCAGCACTCACTACGAATGTTTCATCAAAATTTCACGTCACAGCTGAACTATAAAGGCCCATTCACACACTTGGGACTACCTAGGAACAGTGTACCTTAAGACCCATTACAACCTCTTACGACGAGAGAAAACACTGACACCCTGGCGCCGCCCCCTATGCGGTGACACGTGGTACAGCATTTAACTGCAGCAATAGCTTTTGCGGTATTAGCGAGATGAAATGTAAGCACTACCAATAAGATATGGGCGTTTAAATCCTTAACGAAAGCCTTCAAAGCCAAAAAAGAAATATACGCAACAACAAAAGTAAATATATGGGACTGCCAAGTATTCCACGGATACCGGATAGGTTGCGCTCGTGTGTTTTCTTGTCGTAAGAAATTTGAGTAAGTTTTCAAGGCACACGGTCCCGAACAATCGCAAGTGCGTGAACCAGTATTAAGATGGTACGTAATGCCCCAAAACTAAAACAACTGCATAATGCCCCGGAAACTGAAATTTGAAGAAGTATCGTCAATCCTGCTTGTTTGATTAGCTTATTAATTAACCAATGCGACGTCTATTAGTGTCCGTCATGTCCTTCAACATATCCTCATGGCTGAAAACCCCTACCGCAATTAATCTTTGGTCTTTTTTTTATTATAATCTGCGCTTTCTCAAATACACCACAGTGTATAACAGAGCGTTAATGGCACACGGAAATAATAATAAAAAAGAAATGCAAATACACTTGAGAAAATGTTTTCTTTTTTACATTATGCATTGTTTGTTATCTGATTTCGTGCTTAATCAATAGACAGAGTAGGGAATTGCCTAGAGCGACTCTTGGGGATGGCTATACTAGCTAAGTATATTCGCCTATTTTTGGCAACTTCTCTCCATGCGCAAAACGTGGAAAGGGAAGGACTGGGCATTTACATTTCAAACATTATCTCGCATGTCCGGATATTGGGAATCCACATATAAAAGTTAACGTGGTAGACCCCAAATATCTCTTCGCTTTTTTATAACCGCAACCAAGCTAGCTTGTGACGTCTGTTTCGATAAACACTAGCGACCACAGAATGAATTTTGACTATCGTAGAACCTAGACTTTCAGCGTTAATATGAAGCTACGCGGGCAGAAGATAATAAATAGCCGCAGCGGAGGGGTGTCCAGCGGTTTTTCTTAATATTAGGGGTGTTTAAAATATGCAACAATACCGAAAACTGGATAGTTTTGATGGGAATGAACGTGTAAGTTAAGAATGGACAAAAGAAAGAATTCATTATGAGATTCCCTTGCGGTAGACACTATGTTTGGCACCAATCCCTTAAACTGCATATGTTACGTTTTTCGAAGTAACGATAGTAGTGATAGTTGTATTACACTTTTATAGTTGACAACGCACAACCAAACTATATTTAGTAAAGTAAAATAAATCAAACACGAAAAAAGTCCCCTTCATTGGATTCAGTTCTAATTAGAGCAGGAATACATAAATCATTTGTCATTTGTGAAGAAAGCAGAAATAATGCGAAGTTGAGCATAGTGAGCGTAAATACAGATTACGTGGTGAGCCCCAAATGAACACGAGACGCCGACTCCAGTTCGTCTATACAACGCAGATTCTTTGTAAGGAAGTTCTTGGAAAACCAACTTTCAAAGGGACAGATTGGTACGCACTCCTGGCCTGTTTCCCAGCGTGTACCACATCATTTGTTGTTGTTGTTGTTATTATTTTTTTTTGTTACGATGTGCAAAGAGGGTTTCTGATGACCAAAAATACAGAACCTCAAATGAGTTCGCACAAGGTATTTTGTAGGGCTGGGCGTCAATTACAAGTAATGTAACGGGATTAAACGCCCCTCTAATCTGATTAATTAATCGATTAATCGGTCTCATTCATTTCTATGAATAATATATTTATTAAAAGTCAAAATTGCATATATATATATTTATTTGTTCTGCCTCTGATGATGCGATAAACGGCGCAATATACAATTTCAATTATGAATCAATTCTATACCTAGTTGAGAACAGTTTAAAGACATAGCACAAATTATTACTTCATCTGCGCGAGGCAAAGAGGTTCGTTGATATTCTCCGGCAAGAGCGGCCTCCTTTGATCGTTCTGAATAGTATCTGCTGCACTAAACGGACACTTGCACTGCATTGAAGTAGTCAGGCCACATGTAGACATTTTGCATTTGTTTTCAGTTACAAATCTCGCCTTTACAGCTTCATTTAGGGTAAAATTTCATTCCCAAATTTTGCCCTTTATATGGGTGTACCTGTCCATGTCTGCGTGGTGAAAACCATCAATTTTTACTTTCAAATTGTCTCGTCAAAATGTTACCAATTATCTGGTTAAAAAACTTAATCGCGAATAAAGCATGAGTCGATTAAACGGTAGGTTAATCGATCAATTGCCCAAACTTAATTTTGTGTACTATATCCGCTCGTACAAGTACGTCTAAAATGTTTCACTCTGAGTGCAATACCAAACACTCTGTTTCACTTGTATTAGAGCTCGATTGGTGAGAGCGTTCTAAAAGCGCAAGAAATTCGCGCTTAATCATTTGGCATAATGTGTAATATGGCTGCCCAGATTCGGCTCAGAAGATTCCAAACGATAGAAGATGGTACTGACAAATGCATTTGTGAGTAGTGTTGGTCGTGTAAAACTTCAAGTTTGGCTGAAAGTCCAACTGTTAGTAAGTACTGGTCAAATCCACCTTACTGAAGTATTTGCCACAAACAAAGAGGCAAACAAGCCTTCTGCAGTTGGTAACAGCGAGGTCTCTGGTCGAATGGAACGGTTCACGGCGACCTTGTATTCTTCTCGAAGTCTAATGAATTTGTCCTTTTTGGGACGACCACAATCAGCGCCGCCCAATCGCTCCTATCAGCCTTGGCGATAATGCCGAGGTTTACAAGAGTGTTGAGTACCTTCCTCCGCAATCTCACGCAGGGAGTGTTAACTGGGGCGTGGTTTAACGAAATTGAAGTAAAACTCGGGCTGCACGACCTTGATTCCTTCAACCTCTCCGAGTTGTTCACTGATAAGCTTCATGTACTTGCCTAGCAGGCTGGCCAATCTGTTCCGAACTGCGAACTTGGTGAGAGAACTCGTATACTTCGTTCCACCTTATGTGCGAGCGAAGGCAAAGCTGGAAGCGCGAGCACGGAAGCTCCGTGCGTTCAGGCTTTGCTCGAGCGCGCAAGCTGGGAGAAACGCACAAAGGGCTGGTCTCGCGCTTCTAGCTTTGGCTTCGCTCGCAGATAGAATTGAAACGAAGTATAGAATAGTTGAGACAGATATACTTAACCTACTTATTTTTCAGAAGAACGGGTCGATTTTCTAGGATGACCGACCATCAGTGATAGCGTCACTGCTTGGTCTTCATAGGTGACCGGAACATGTTGTTCTCCGAAAACAGGGATGGCGTCGCACGTACACGAGTGAAGACGCAGATTCGATGGTTGGGGGAAAGCCGAGCATCGACAATATATATTGCCTCTCGGAGATGATGGTCAGGGCCTCCTCACTGTCGAGCGGAATTTTCACCGGGTTTCCTTCCAGACTCAGCAAAACATCAACAGCGTTTCCGGCACTTCAGAGGCCATTAAATTTAATGCGTTAGTTGCCCAAAGGTCATGCTCCGGCAAACCAGAACAGTCTATCCTTTCTCCCCACAGCCCTGCGAAAAACAACCTCCTATACCATATAACCCTTTGGACAATATGATCATCCCATCGGCAGAAAGTATGTCACAGGGACGCTCAACGTCGCTGACGGTGCCTCGCTTTTACACTTTAAACATTCTTTGTTTGTTTGTTTTGTTTCTTAAGCTCACAACATGAGTTACGAGTAGTTGCACACTGTGTGTGCTGTACGGCAAATAACAAGCCTAAGGCGGTCACGCACACCGACTTAAAAGTCAGCGTCCTCTCGATCAGCAGGCAGTTGGTATTATACCCGTTCCTTAACCCACAGAAAAAAACAATTGCGCAAAGCCTCCTTCAAAACGCAAGGCCTCCTTCAGGTGTGGCAAGTTTGTCCAGTACCAGTATAAAGCCAGTCAGAGATTCATCTCTCTCTAGATTACGCTCGTGGAACCCAGATCGTGCGGCACTCGTAATGGAGTTTCTCTTCAAATGCTAAATAGGCACTTTTGGGGGATCCCCCGGCAAACAATCTATTGGGCTTGAAGCAGCAAGGTCTTGAAGAAGAGCATAGATCGACACGAGTGCTTTTGAGAAGAAGCGCATAGATCATTTGGCATATTTTCGATGTAAAAATCTTTGACATTACGAAAGTTTAATATTTTAGCTTCCCAAAAGCCTATGTGAATGTGATTCACCGTGTTTCTGATTTCGTCCTTAAATCAAGAAAATTATAGCAAAAAGTTGGCATGTTTGATAAAAATATGCAGTAGAGAAGGAACTTTACAATTTTTGTTTTGCGTAATTTTTTCTTGCCTTCGGCGTTTCTGGCTTTGTTCTTTTTTTAATCCTGTTGTATAAGAACATCATTTATTCGACACATCTTCTACTTGTAAATTACTTGCATCAGTTCGAAGTAACAAATATGGTGTGCTTTATGTGATTCGGAGCTTCTTTAAAGTATGGACTACTATGAAAATCGCGAGCATCAACATGATAGTTTTCAAAAGGCTCAGGACCCTTTTGTGAAGCGTATGCAATTTATTATAATTCGTCATTGTTGCTGCTCCCCCCTAAAAAAAAGTTGTATAACAAAAAGTTTGGACTAAAGCAACGAATAATATAGTTTTCTTAAGCCAGTTGGTATCAAATTTGATATTCTGCACACATACCTGACAGATTTCTATAATTGACTTCTTAGTATAGTTGCGTGAGTTGTCCACGTAGACTGCTCCCTAAACCAAACACCAAAAACTTCTTCTCTTGTACTTGAGATATGGGGATATTAATAAGTTGCAGTTATATTGGCTTATTGACGGAGCTAATTGTAATGTGTTTCGTTTTGTCCACTTTAATTCCAAATTCATTTATTTCGAGCCATTTTGCAAGTTTCACTATGTACTCTTTTGCCTTTATCTGTAAAGTTATTTTTAAAATTCCATTTAAAAATTGAAAAAAAAACAAATATTTGTGTCGTCAGCGTACATCATCATATGTGGAAAATTTGGGATATTGATTATGTAAATTTATATATAAGAAATAACACTGGCCTTAATATGGTAACCTGACTAACACCATGTTTCACTTCTAATGTCTGAAAACTTCAGTTGATATAAGGAGGCTGTTCTGTATTACACAAGGACGACTTAACTAGATTAGCTGCGAACAGTCATAGGCAACCTCACGTACGTGGTGTGACTGTATCTTAAAAAAAAAAGATATTGCATTGTATTGAGTCAAACCTCTTACTAAGATAACAAAAAAAGATCAAAGCATAAATAGTCTGTTTTTATGTTGGATCAAAGTTTGTCTTTTATATCTCGAAGAGCTAATTACTTCATTTTTCTGTGATCAATCTTTGTACAGTTTACTCTCTGGAGATAAAACGTTTGTTTGGCTTTCCATTCCGTCTTCTCTTCGGTGACATTACTATACAGAACAATATGTTACAATCACATTGATGCGAAGTATATGTTCCCATTAAAAGGGACATAAACTAACATAACATTAAATACTAAATGAATTCATATTGTAGTACTCACTGACTTATTGTTGCCAAGCAGTAACTGTATGGAGTAACAAGTTTTAAGGTAGCCACTTTGAGAAAGTTATAAAAGGGATTATAAGAATAATATTTTTTGTTTGTTTAAATGCCCCAGGATCAAAACAAGCAAGGGGATGTGTCGATTCGTTTACATGTTTTTTGTTTAAAATAAACGTGTGTCCCTATGAATGTCTTAAATATAGATTGAATGAGTAATGACCATTATTTCAACTGCTTTAATATTCCAGTTATTTTCTGTTCTATTTTATCCGAAACTTCATAATTTAAACGTTTGTTAACCTTAGAGTTATGTGTACAATTTCAGGGAGATCGGACAATGGCAACGTTGGAGGGAGTGTGAGTTGGATGCTTTTATATAACCTAATTAGGCTGCTACATTTGTTATAAAAGTCTAAGACTTGACTATCTCCATTGTTAGGAGTGCTACCCATATGAACTCGAATGAAACTTAAATAACTAGAATCCTCAAACAAATTTGCCCTAATTGTTCCGTAGATAAAGAAGTTTTATACAGTACTGTCTATATCCCCTTTAAATTGGGTGTATTTCTTCGTCTAAGAATTGAAATGACTAATATAAGAAGTTTAAACTTAACCTCGATTCTTTTTTACTCACGATATTATGAAATGCTGAGCTACTTTCTTCGTGGTATTTCTTTTTCGTTATTAACTTCTATGAGGGTGACTACCAAAACAAAACTCTATTTGAAATTAATTGCTTGAAAACGGTGGGGCGCATGGTAAAAACTAAATATATTGAAATGCGACAGGCCAACACCGGCGGGATGCCTGCAGCACCTGGAGAATTGGGGTCAGGTGGCCCAACTCGAGGTGTTGGACCCCGTAGATTAGGGTCAGGTAAACAAGTTGTTCTTGGGTTCAATCCTTCTGAAGTGTCTGTAACATCTAAAGTTCTTTCTGAATTTTCTTGTTTTCATGGATCTTCTGGATCTCTCGGATCTACTTGATCGGGAAAACTCGTAGTTCCTCTAACATTCCCTGGATCTTCTGGACCCGATGGTCCATCTGGATCAGACATATCGACAACATCTTCTGAAGATGAATCACGATCTCTTCCATCGGATGAGGAGTCTGACGAGTCTTCCAGGTCTGACTCCATTGGTTCTACCAAATTTTCCGCATCTGTTTGTTCGGACGGACCTGGAAAACCAAACAGACGTTCCAAATTAAGTCCACTTGGGCTACACATGACGGAGTCCACACCACATACTGAGAAGACTGGAAGTGGTTAGGTAATAGTATGAACAAAAACAAACATTTAATTGAAATTAGTGCATAAATTTCAGTGAAAAACAGTATTAGTTTTTTTTTTCTGTAGTCGCAACGTGCAATGCCGAGGTGTGCCGTTGTTGGAAAGTTGTTCCTATAAATGTAGAAAGGCAGACAATCTAACGTCACATTCTTCACAAAGAATGTGACTAGCCTCTCAAAGCGTTGACCTGTGAACCATGTCTTATGTTTTATTTTTGCAGGAACCTGCAGAAGGCCACTGACACTGATGTGCGAAAATAAAACTATAAACGAAGTTGACCTCAATTTATGACGATGAAGCATTATTTCAAACACCTCAGTGGTTCTTTTTGAAGAGGTCCGAAATTGCGTGCGAAAAGATAAATAAAGTGCAAATCAATAGTGCATTATAAACTCTACATGAAAACAAAAAATGACAAAATTTTTGTAAAGAAAAAAATATCCACACGAACATTTGCGATAGAAAAGCAAATTGGCAGCATCGCATATATTTGTAGTAGTTAATTTTTGTAAATGCTTTTGTTTCGAGTAAACATAAAGTATTCTGCGTTGCAAATATTACTATAGTCCGGTTGTAAATAAACACTATTATAATGTTGAGCGTGATTGGTTGCATAAATCACGGGCATACACTGCGTGCACAAATACCTATTGGAATGCACGTACGTTCTATTTTATAACTACATGTAAGATACATCTTCATTTAATCCTTGAAATCAAGACTGCATCAGTCTGTGCAGGTGACTTATACGGCCTTGGGGACATAATATAGGTGGCTAATCGCAACGATAAGTGGCTATAATAGGCCATATAACTCCAAACTAAATCGAAACTAATTCCAAACCCATTATAGGCCATCAAAGTCGAAACCAGCTTTTGAGGGCTGGCGTCTACCTAAGATATCTTGATTAACTTATTTTCTTTGTGAAAAGAAGCATATGGTTCTAAATTAAGAAAAAAACTGTTTAGCGTCATCAAGAATGAGAAAACGAGTAAAGTGTAGAAATACCTGGAACGGCGAGGGGAGAGAGGTGGTGCGCTAAATTTATCACTCGCTCAACAAGCTCTAGGCTGACATTGTGAAAATGCAGATGTTAACTCCATCGCGCGCTCATCATCCGCGTTGTGGCACCGCCAGCGCTTGACCCTGTTGCATGAACGGTAACGTCGGCATGAAACCGCGCTCCTCAAGCGCACCAAATTTTATTCAAATTTACTTGGTGGCTTCTACGGCGCTCTGCAGAATTGAAACCTAATGTTTATTTTCACTTGTTAAAATGGTAACGAAGAAATTTTATTTAATTAATCGAATTAATATGAAGATAATCTGCATGGCCATGCAAAAGGCGGTTCAAGCCATCCCGCAAAACGTCGTCTGGAACAATACGTGCAATAGAACCCGCTCTTTTTTATAACTTCCGCAGGTCATAATGGGTGAATGTGTGTGGAATCGTCTGGACCAGGCTTCGAGGAAGCGAATACAACAAAGAAAATGCTTCTTAGGCCTCCCTCTGTCCTTTTGCAGGGTTCCCGAGAAGCGAATAGTGCAAACTGACCCCTCCCCTCCACACACCCCGCTCCGCCTTTCCCCTGATTGGCTTCTGAGAAAATCCGGCCTTCTCTGACCTCTTCCGGGTGCAGCTAAGATCAATATATTGAACTTTCAATCCCGGTGCCAGTCCGGGTGCAGGAAATACGTCACCAGGGACGTCACGAGGTTTGTCACTTCTGCCTTCCGGATTATTCCGGGCGACGTTTTGCGGGTTGGTTTGGACTGCCCTTAACTCATCCGCTTACACCACAGTAGTATAATTTTCATGGATTTTCTAAAGACAATATGTAAAACATGCGCAAACACACTCTACCCTGTATCTAGGGTTTTTTTACTTAATTTGTGCACACACACGGCGGGTGCGCAAGTTTGCCTACAGCCATTAGAGATCCGAAGATCCCGTGGTTGAGGATGGGAGACTACACAACCGAAAAGGGTCGGACGTGCAGTTTGGCTTCTAAAAGCCGGGTGTTGCAAGGACAGGAGTTCTGGGCCTCAAGGTATTTTTGGCGGCCCTCTGGCGGTGGTTGATGTTACTTTCAGTGGAATAGACAATGCTCCGTTGTACTTGTCAGACGCGTTACAGCAGCAGACAAAGGTCTACATCACATGCACCGAATAAAATAAAGTAAGTAAGCCTACCCAAAGCCCAACACAACTAAATATTCCACGTACCTTTGTGCTTTTCTCTAAAGGCAGGCTCGACCTCCCGAACTTGACGGCGGCCTTTATCTCCAAGGTCCTATAATCCAAGGAACACCGAATTTAAGGGATACTGCACCGATTTTCTAGGGGCTTTTTTATTCACAAAATGTAAACAACATTTTTGCCACACCGCGGAGACACCTATTTTTCGCTCGAAAAGACACCAAAGCACTATTTGAAAAGAATTAACCGAATGTAGCTGCGTCAGCCTGGCAAGCAGTGCTGCTCCGCGGTGGCAATACGGCAAGCTGCGTGCGCGCAAGCCCAGTCCAACCTGAGTATCCTCTCTGTTGGCCAATTTAAAGGGGCTGTCCGGAGCGTTCTGCGATCGTCTGTTTATGTTGTTATGTTGCGTAGTAGGTGCAAGTTAATATGTATACAAAGTTTTAGATTACAAAACCATTTATTAAGCAGATGGCAGTAGAAATATATAGGGGCTATTTTCTCTTGGAAGACAATCCCCCATCCCCTGCTTATCGCTAAAACTTGACCAATGGAAATACTGCATCTCGCGGTGAATGCGAACATTATTATTGCAACACTTTTTAAGCTTGTTGTATATTAGAGTTTGAGAAAAACGTAAACTGATTGTGGTGCGGGAAACGTAGTTCGCAATTATCGTTCCAAAACCAGCGAACTATGTTTTCTCCCCGCAAGCTTGTTGCTAGGGGGTGATGCGTCGGCGCGTCGGCTCGTCTGCTTCCCCGGGCGTGTGCAGCCGTGCGTTTGCGACACACGTGTTCCTTCTTCCCGTGGATCCCGACTCCGAAGCCAGCTTTGCGATCCTTCCACGTGAATGAGTCAAGCTTTTCCTTGACCTCTGTGGTTAATGCGACTGCGTATTGCAGTAGTTTCTTTTATCGTTTGAGTGAGCGATTTCCCTGAAATGCCGAACGTTTGTTTCGTCAAGACGTGCCGCCATCAGACTGGGAAGAACGTTCGCAAGGGCCTGCGATTCTTCTCTTTGCCGGAGAAAGAACCACGAAGAACTGCGTGGTTACGCTGCGCCGGGCGAGGGCACGACATCGAGAACCTGCCTCTGATTCCCCGTTTTTGTGCCGAACATTTCGAGCCGAATGCTTTTCGAAAGGACGACCTGCGTCGTTCACGTCTTCGATCAGATGCTGTGCCGACGCTTCTGCTTCCCGTCGTCGATGAGACCGAGGATCCTCCGCCAAAGCGCCAAAAAGTCCTGGTGAGTTTTTCGATGACTCAAATATTTTTGGGAGTGTCACGAACATTGCATTCTGCGCTGCGCAGTGCGGCTGCTTCTGGTATCTATATTCTGAGCTTAGAACTGAGGAGGCATTTGTGTAACATGAGAATCCACATGGCATTCGTCAAGTCAGTGGTGCGTAATGTTCGGGACTAGCGGTTCGAGAGCTTTTCGCGCAAATTGTGCGTGCATAGGGTTCTTCGTTTCAGGGATTTATATTTTAAAAAAATCTGGGGGTAAAAATCGGGCGTTATTTTCAAGGCGATAATCGGGAAGAAATCGGGTTTTTCCAGAAACCATTCCGAAATTCTGATTTTTTTCGGGATTTATTTATCAATTACAAATACGTGCAATGTGTTATTTACATGAACAAAAGTAAACGAAATATATTATATAGGCATAGGATGTTTCTACGTTCTGATCGGCTCTGAAGTGATTCTATGCGGAGGTCATGCAAATCGAAGAAAATTGTAACCATCAACGAATGTCCAAGGAAACACCGTTTAAAATTAGATCCAGAATGGTTCATATTTTTTATCAAGTCAGGTGATTTCAACACTGCTTTTCGGGGAGAAATCGGGTTTAACCCGATTTTCATCAGAACTGTTCGGGGGATAAAAATAGAATATTATTTATCGGGTTTTCCCCGAAAACGAAGAACCGTATGCATATACCACCAGGATCGAACTCATTTGTAAAAAGAAAACACGAACAAATAAGATAAGAGGACACAGTCATAAATTGCCTCTAATGGTACCACCATCACCACCCCTCTACTAATGACCCACTCGAATTCAATAAAAGTTTTCCCAGCTTGTTTACAGACGTGAACCCCTTCGTATCAGCTTAGCAAAGGTCCAAGTGTCTGTGACTACTAACAAGCAGGTTTTCTTTTATATCAACTCTTGTGATCAAACTCAGTTTTTTTTTCTTCTCACAATCCTGCACCAACGACTGCTGCAAATTTGTATGCACAAAGCAAATGCACGCCATAATTTTGTTGCTTGGTGGCACTTCTGGACGTTGAGAACTCTTGGCGGTTGCTGTATGTTTGTTTCCTACTTGCGGCTATGAGTACTTGTTGGTTGCATTTCCTTCAGTGGTTGGTAAATGCATGTCAAGCTGCAGCTTTACATATGTATGTAATGTGACATCATATTGCGACATGAACATTTATTGTTGCTGAACTAGAGACCGAAAATATAGATGGTAATGTAAGTTATAAAAACAAATATAAAGAGTGAGGCATCCCTTACATTTGTATTACAGTGCGAGCTTTTGTTGAGTGCATGAAATTCTAAGCTATGGAAAGGCTACAAAACAATTCATGGATGTTTGCCATCAGCTAGAAAACAAGGCATCATGGATGTTTGCCGCGGTGATGGCATTGTTTGGAGTGCTCGAGTTGCACCCTTCAAGCTTAAAAATATGAAATGTGTAATAAACAGTGCCCTTTGCAGACCCAGGCCTCGGCAACTGGACTGCCTGCACCCTGCGAGGCAGAAATGACCCTGAGGGACTGTACTGCTGAGGCAAACATCCCTGCAGTGGTGCCGGCTGTCCCTGTCGCAGACGTGCCTGCACCATCGCATCCACCTGAGTCTGCCTTCTCCACTTGTAGCAGTGGGGTGCCATATGAATGCACATCTCCTGTTCCCAGCGACATGCCAGACTCTGACGCAACCTACTCTCCGTCTCGCAGCGAGGATTTTGAGAGGTAAGTTGTGCATATAAACACATAGAATCTGTAAAGAATGCTTCACATGATTCCATTTCAGAAGCGAGCATGGTGCATCAGCTCCACCACCGCCACCAGAAGAACAGCGCCAGTTCCTGGTGTTCGAGAGCTGCCTAAGGGAGCTTTTCAAGACGTGCCAAGAGTGCTCAAGACTGTGCCAAACAACGATCGAAACTAACGGCACAATGATCACAGTCTACAGCATCTGCCCTTTGGAGCACGTGCGCACGTGGAAAAGCCAGCCCATCGTCAACGGCAGACCAGCAGGGAACATACTGCTGACCAGCCACCTGGTCTTCTCTGGAGTGAAGATTGCCCCTACGCTGCGGATGCTACGCCATATGAACGTGCAGGTCATCTCCGACTCGAGCTTCTATGAGCATCGGAAGGCCTTCGCTCTACCTGCAGTCCACAAGGTGAGCGATATTCTGGAAGGACACAGCAGCTGCATTTTCTTTTCCATATACCCAACATTCGATTGAGCTACAAAACTGGAGCCCCAGTCACACTTTGGTTAAATGGATAAATATCTTCTTGTAGTATGCCACTTCACTGGTATAGTGCAAAGAGGCAAAATTTTATTCATCATGTTAAATATGTGCCATGGGCTACTAAATCCGTGATACTTTAATTTATTTCTGCTATGTGTAGTATCCTGGGGCAGTTCCCTGTCTGGCATCGGGTTGAGTGAGTCGGGTTCCCCCTGAGAGTCAAAGACTGAGGGTGGCTGTTAGCGTGGAAAGGGTAGGGCAGCTTCCAGGTAATGGGCGGCCGGCTGCCTCTTTTATGAAATACACAAACATAAAAACACATATCGCAACCTAGCACAATCTAGGTCACATTCAAACTCGCTGCATTGTGCTTTCCTTTTTCTTTCACTCAGTCATTCATTCTACAACACTACACTATGCACACATAAACAGATGGGACCAGTGGCGTAGGCTTTCCATTTTCTCGGGGGGGGGGAGGGCAGGCTGAGAAGTTCTCCGGGGGGAGGTGCACGTTACTTTGTCGCCAGAACTGGAGATTGAAGCTAACGAAAGCACGCTGGGATTCCATTTCCCGCGTATTTTGTCAATAAAGGCAACGTGGGCGTTATTTTGTTTACATGACACTACTAGGAGCTCGTTACATGGCACATAAACAGCGTCTCGGTAAGAATCATGGCCAAAGATCGAAGGGGGGGGGGAGGCTCTGCCCCCCCCCCGATCTCACCAGGGGGGCACGAGCCCCGATGCCCCCCCCCCCGTAGTCTACGCCTATAGATGGGACTATTGTAGTATACTCCATGCCTTTCCAAAGCAGTATTCATCTGCATGAACAGGTCTGGCTGCAAGAGCAGCAGGAACTTCTCAACGAGTTGCAGAACAAAGAGGTGGACATCTCTGCTGACGGGAGATTTGACTCCCCTGGGTTCTGTGCCAAGTACCTGACGTACACAGTCCACGTCGAGCAGATCAACAAGATTCTACACTCTGTCCAGGTCCAGCTAAAAGAGGCAAGTAGTCAGATTTAGGTGAACCAGTTGCAACAATCTCATAATCTTTCTCTTGTGTTATGTCATCAGTTACTTCACTGCTATGCACTATTTCGGTAAAATATTCATTTCACACCTGTTTCTAGTCTGAACGGGCCATGGCCAGTGTCAACATGGAGAAGGAGGGCCTCCTCAAGCAGCTGGAATTCTTCAAGGAAAAAGGTATGTTCATGCATAGTTCGTGTATATCAGTACTCGGCGGACTTTCATGCACTCTGTTCAAATTGGCATAATCACTTATTCTTTTGCTATCTTCGGAAACTATATCGTGCAGGTATCAAGATCCGATCATTGGTGACTGACCGTCACCCTGCCACACGAAAGCACATGGAGATGCACGAACCCGGGATTGACCACTTCTTTGACATATGGCACATCTCCAAAAGTAAGCAATCCTAACAGGCTATTTGTGTAGCTTTTATTTTCCAGCGATCACGCTGCAGGTTTCCCTGACACGACTCTGAATTTTAGGTGTGAAAAAGAAGCTGACAGCAGCAAGCAAACGAGCTGGATGCCAAGACCTGCAAATCTGGATCCAGACGGCTACAAACCACATGTACTGGTCAGCAAGGGCTGCAGGAGGCGACAAGAAACTGGTCATCGACATCTGGCTCAGCATGCACAACCATGTCATCAACAAACACTCAAGGCACGGAGGAACCTATGGAAGGTGCCTCCATGGTGACATGCCAGAGCCAACACGACGATGGATGGATCCCAGTATGTTTTTGTTCTTCCAACTGAAGGTGGTTTTTCTAAAACATGTATCATCCTCAGACTCGCAGGCCTACAACCAATTCAAGAGCATCACTGGCAACAAACGGCTCCTGAAGGACCTCGCACAGATGTCTCCACATGGCCAGACATATGATTTGGAGGCGTTCCACAGCGTCCTGATAGACTTCGCCCCGAAGTCCCAGGCTTTCAGCCCAGAAGGCATGCTTGCGAGGTAAGTCAACCAATTTACAATCACATTTCCTTCGTTTAGACACTTTCGTCCAGTCCATTGGTTACAATGCGACAAACCTGACAGTCCCTTCCTAATGATCAGATAATGGAATTGGATTGATGCCAGAATAACCACTCTTTGTTAGTGGCACACTTTACCATCAGTAAAATGTAACCATCTTGCAGGACTCGACTTGCAATCCTGCATTTCAACGAAAACTCAAACCGCTGCCAAGCCGTCACACGAGAGGGCAAGCCACGTTGGTCGGTCGTAACATCAAAAGCACGAAAGGGCCACCACACAGCACGACCAGAGATTACGGATCCAACTTACAGTGAGTATAACACTAACTGCAGTGTGAATGCCTTGCCCAGAGAGCCTAGGAATGTTATCATGCAAACGTTTGAATTCTAGAGTATGTTGGAAAGCTCATCAAGGAGGCAATGGAGAGCAGCAAACAGTGGCAGTCCCTGGCTGCTGCATCAAAGGCCAACACCGTCGTCTTCCCGGCACCGATGACCGCAGCCTACACAAGGCCTCCAAAAGAGGAACTCGTGGCAGCACGAATGTCCAGGTTCGGCCAGAGTCCCCAGTAACGGCGTCAAATCCTTGGTCGGGACTTCCATGCTGCCACAGGTAAGCACACAGGATTTTGGTCCTCATCCAGACTTGCGTAGTAAGCAACCGCTTTGTTTCGCAGGACATATGGCCACTCAATTGGACACTATCAGGAAAGGAATTGCTGAGTTGCAAAATGGATCACTGCCTTCCATTAGGACACCCCTGACTTGCAGTAAGGAGGACATTTGCTCTGTCTGCAATCATTTTTCAGAGAAATTCAGATCCCTCCTCATGAGAATGTTTGATTTTAGGGCCTAATCAAGCTGGTCATGGCATGCCTATCTCAAAAGAGGGCAAGTAAATTTTGCCGGTGCGAACGTCGGAGCCACAGAAAAGTCACCAAACAGTGAGACTCAAGGCTACAGCCCAACTTGCGGTGAGGACGACACTAACTTCAGTGTGAACGCCCATCTAGGTGAGTCTAGGAATGTAATTATGCAACCGTCTGAATTTTCACTGTAGGTTGGAAAGCCTGTCAAGGAGGTGGACAGCAGCAGGCAGCGAAGACCTGGTTGGATCTTTCATGCTGCCACTGCCAGTGGTAAGCACACAGGAGCCTCGTCCTAAGAAAAACTACCATGGTAGGCAACCGCTTTGTTTTGCAGAACGTACGGCGAATGCAAGCAGACAGACTCGAGAGAAAACAGCCGAGCTGCAAAATGGATCACCATTTTCCATTGGGACACCCTGACCGACAGTAAGAAGGACATTACATCTGTCCACAATCATTTTTCAGAGAAATTCAGATCCCTCTTCATGAGAATGTTCGATTTTAGGGCCTAATCCAGCTGGTCATGGCATGCCTATCTCAAAAGAGGGCAAGTAAATTTTGCCGGTGCCAACGTCTGAGCCACAGAAAAGTCACCAAACAGTGAGACTCAAGGCTACAGCCCAACTTGCGGTGAGGACGACACTAACTTCAGTGTGAACGCCCATCTAGGTGAGTCTAGGAATGTAATTATGCAACCGTCTGAATTTTCACTGTAGGTTGGAAAGCCTGTCAAGGAGGTGGACAGCAGCAGGCAGCGAAGACCTGGTTGGATCTTTCATGCTGCCACTGCCAGTGGTAAGCACACAGGAGCCTCGTCCTAAGAAAACTACCATGGTAGGCAACCGCTTTGTTTTGCAGAACGTACGGCGAATGCAAGCAGACAGACTCGAGAGAAAACAGCCGAGCTGCAAAATGGATCACCATTTTCCATTGGGACACCCTGACCGACAGTAAGAAGGACATTACATCTGTCCACAATCATTTTTCAGAGAAATTCAGATCCCTCTTCATGAGAATGTTCGATTTTAGGGCCTAATCCAGCTGGTCATGGCATGCCTATCTCAAAAGAGGGCAAGTAAATTTTGCCGGTGCCAACGTCTGAGCCACAGAAAATTCACCAAACAGTGAGACTAAAGGCTACAGCCCAACTTGCGGTGAGGACGACACTAACTTCAGTGTGAATGCCCATCTAGGTGAGTCTAGGAATGTAATTATGCAACCGTCTGGATTTTCACTGTAGGTTGGAGGGGCCTGTCAAGGAGGTGGACAGCAGCAGGCAGCAAAGACCTGGTTGGATCTTTCATGCTGCCAGTGGTAAGCACACAGGAGCCTCGTCCTAATGAAAACTACCATGGTAGGCAACTGCTTTGTTTTGCAGGACGTACGGCGAATGCAAGCAGACAGACTCGAGAGAAAACAGCCGAGCTGCAAAATGGATCACCATTTTGCAGCTCGGCTGTTTGTCCTCCTACTGACCGACAGTAAGGAGGACATTAGATCTGTCCGCAAGCATTTTTCACAGAAATGCAGATCTCCTCTATTGATAATGCTTGATTTTAGGGCCACGATCAAGCGTAATGGAGAGA
Source organism: Ixodes ricinus (assembly GCA_037355805.1). Lineage (NCBI taxonomy): Eukaryota > Metazoa > Arthropoda > Arachnida > Ixodida > Ixodidae > Ixodes > Ixodes ricinus. Next base: position 43,442 of record JAZHYW010037784.1, on the reverse strand, counting down.
TGCAAGCATTGGCACCTGCCCTCTCAAGCCGGATTTGTCAAGCCCAGCACAGTGCACCATGGGAGGCACATCAGTGCCTACAGTAGAGGCATTAGGAAATGAGGACAGGCCAGTGCTATCATTCTTGCCAGGGTTCTGCGTTCTCAGATAAACCTGATAAACTCCGAAAAACACTTGCCGGTAAAATTTTGCTGATTCAGATTCATTTGAAAATCTCAAAATTTTTCGGTCTGCCAGCTGTTATAAGCCCCCACCAGTCTTCATATTTCTCAGGATCTTCGAGCAATTTTTGCAATTCTCCTCTTATTGCAGTGTCAACTTCCGTTGCCGTGTAGCCCCTTATAATAAAAATGAGGTAGGCCCTCTACGACCGTAGATGAATACGGCTCTCGTATGAAAATACTGCTTTACTAAATTCACAAACTGCTGTTTTCTACCTTTCATTTGCCTCATCGAAAATGCCAAAAGACTCCGAACTTTGTGTACATAAAAAAAAGCTCCGAATTGATGGTTAAAAAAAAAACCAAACACCCTCTAAATTTGCTTTAAAATAAAATTCAAGAACGCAGGATCCTAGCTATACTTTTGCGATAACTGTACCACAATGCCTTATCCATCTTTCTTTTCATGTGCTGATGAGCGGACATGCTGTGGAGGCTGCACCGAGGCAGGGCAGCCCGCCTGCGTTTCCAATAAATGGGGTTTTCATCCAGGAGGTAGGCTGGTAATGCAGCAATAACCTAAGTGGGGTGGTTGCATATAACACTGGAAATATTATTAACAGAAGTTTTATATGGTGATTTGAAAACAGTGCTGCATTTTCCAGTCTACACCACGGTTTTTCCCCCGCCTACGACGTTTGTCTTCTGTCATTATTGACCTGCGTGCAAATGAGTAAGTTATAGGCGCATTCATGCTAACCTTACGCTCAAAATCAACTGCATTAATTTTCCAACAACTTGACTTCTCGGTACCTGAACCTGGAAGATGTAGAAATTTGTATGACCAACAGGAAATAATTTCATAATTGAAAACAAGTGATGCCGCCGATGGTAGTACTAATTTAGTGATCCCCTGGATGATTTCTGTATTGTGAGGTCAATAAATGGGTCGATGTAACTAGAATACTGCCCTACGCCTAACTAAAAACCCAACCGCTATTGTGCAATTTCCTCAAAGCATTTGCATGATGCGAGGGTATACTTGCCAATTATAACGACAATATAAACTAACAATTGTAGTATTCACTGAAATATATAAGCAGATCCTATTTATCACCGAGAGGAAAAATGCAGGGTAAATGGGCTGTGGAGGCATAGAATATTCCATGCAAGGGATCTATTGTGCATGCTCAGAAAGCGTTCCACAGCCAAGTAAAAAAAGGATGTCGCAGAAGGCTTGGACTGGAAAAGTATACTAGAGCACACGTTGAGTACAGTAATCAAATGTAGGTAGGCAATGAATTATACATAAAACAGTAAAACAATTTACAGCATGCCTAGTCACCTAAGCAGAACCTCATTTGTTTATAATGTTAGCCACGTCGTCATCCAGACCCTCGGAACAATCGACCACGTCCCTCTGAAAACTGCAGCAATTGCAATTTGCCTCATCGCACCGGCACGCTCAGTGAAGCGGCTGATGTAGGGAAGCATCTTGTCGCTTCATGCAGTCAGATTTTTTCAGGTTATATGCAGTTTCTCCATTTAAAACAACAGATCCAGAAGAAAGTAGAAGTACACTGTGCGACACCGTTAGCGCGAACATGACATCCGTGCTTTTCCTATCTTTACTTTAAAATGGTATTAGTGGGTGCCAAATTTTACTGCTTAGGTTAGTGTTCCAAATGAGCACTTCCCACGCCACTAGTAGTTTTGATGACAGCCTTTGGATTCTAGGAGAAAAATTAGGCAATCCGTCGTGCGACTGAATGCGACGTAGGTGCGCTAGCACTAGCTTTGTTTTGACTATGATCATGTGATCATAGTTATGGTCACATGATATCGTAGATAATAGGTCACGTGATTTAGAGGATTCCGTTCACGGCTACGAGTGGCTTCACACACCTGCAGGGAGGGTGAAGAAACGGGGGATGGGGGTTGTGTGGCCTCTAGGTCACGCAACCCCCCCCTCCACTCTTCCTGTGTGTGTCACGCAACTCAACTCCAACCCCCCCCCCTCCGGACCACATGATACCATAGGTCACGTGATCGGCCACACACACACGCAGGGAGGACTTTTTCCGTAGTGGCCCATCTAGTGCTAGCGCACCGAAACAGCGAAAACCAGCGATTGCTTGTTCTCGCTAAGTGTCGTGCTCTGTACATTGAGATAAATATGGCAATTTCTAGCAATAGCCTGATGAGATTCTATGTGCAAAAGAAAAGGAATATTTCTTAGCTTTTCATGAAGAGGGAGGGCTTCTTGGACGCATTTGAGAACCAAATTCTACTGATGTTAGTTGCTCGACACTTGGCGTCGGCAAATGCATCAGTCTGATATGACGGCTTCCCAATATATCGGTTGCGACACAATGAAAGGCGGGTCTCGAAGTTGCTCACAACTGATTCGGATATTCCTCGATTCTGAAACTACACTTTGAGAAGTGTTCTCCCAGAGCCAGGGTGGCAAATACGACTAGACCAAAGGTTCGCTTAGCACGTCCCGATGGCTTCTTTACAGCAGAAAGAGTATGTGGATGTCATGACATATTTAGCGTTCCGAGCCTAGCAGGACAGCACCTGCTTGAGAACTACATAGCTAAGATCTTGTGGGTGCGTGCGTGTGTGTGTGTGTGGGGGGGGGGGGGGTCGTGCAACGAGTGTGGTTTTCTTGGGAGGGTTGCAGGATGGCAGAGTTTGGGAAACACTAGTGTACGGCACTCATTTTACACCAGTGTTATGAGAGCGTCCACTCTAATCCGCCAATATGTTTCACACCCCAAAATCTAATGACCACCGATGTTGATGAGGGTTTTTCGAAAAGGGTGGAATCCTAATTTGGAGCAGTTCAATCAAAAATATTTATTTATTTTCAGGAACCGACAAACAGCTAGATGCCTTTTTAGTGGAGCACTACTAAGTCGAAGACACGCAAAGACAATGATTTATCGTTGCAATGTTAGAGCATCACTCGTGTTTCTGGAACGTCCTGTATATTTACACATCTATATTTCTTCCGTATTCATAATATAGACAACGCGACTGACACGGATGAAGAAAGACTGGACGACACGAGCGCTGACTACAAACTGACTGTTTTATTTTCATAAAACCAGGAAGGAAACAAACAAACGTAACCTTCTACTCAAGAAGCAATCGTGACCGCGCACCACAAAGTCTTTTCGCGCCCTTACAACATTTTGTTTAATCACTGACGCAGTGCATACCCATCCCCCCTTTCTAAAAATTCCACCTCGCTATCGAACAATGCCAAGGATGCTTGACTCGCGCAGCTCATGGTAGAATCATAAGAAAGGCAGGCTCATCCTGCGTGAGTCAAGCATCCTTGGCGTTGTTAGATAGCGAGAAAGAATTTTTAGAAAGGGGGATGGGTATGCACTGCGTCACTGATTGGACAAAATGTTGTAAAGGCGCCAAAAGACTTTGTGAGGCGCGGTCACGATTGCTTCTTGAGTAAAAGATCATGTTTGTTTGTTTTCTTCCTGGTTTCATGAAAATAAAACCGTCAGTTGTCAGTCAGCGCTTATGTCGTCCAGTCTTCGTCCGTGTCAGTCGCGTTGTTTATATTATGAATACGTACCAACTACCCATCCTGTTAATATTTATTCTGCATCCCTGTAGCCCACATACACGTCAGCAGGGTACCTGCCCCTAATTGTCTTGACCACACAAGATGGCAGGGGCCGCCTATTCTTCTTTCCCAAGCGGCTCCACAGCCACAGGGCACACTGCCTGTAGGCTGCAAATCTGTAGTGCCTGGAACAATGACAGAGATAGGAAGTAAGAAGCAAAGCCTATCACTCTGTTGGGAAATTCTACACTTGTTTTCATTTCTCTAGGCATGTAATCATACTCTGCTTTTCTGTTACATCCACTCCAGCTATCACATAGCAGAATCCCTATTTGGCAGTCCATGTCGGATGGGCTAGACATGGAAGCCAAATTGAAGTGAGCTGCTGTAGATTCATTCTAAATGCTCCAGAGTTAAAAAACCAAAACTATAGGCCTTGGTTCTCCCAACGCACCTCCAACTCCAATCGACACAACCACCAGTTATACACCAGAACTAACAAGAAAGGAATATCTGTTGCATGGTCATGATACATAAAATAAGTTCACAGGGCCCCAGTTCATAATTGTAGATAATATCTGTCATTGGTGCGGGTGACGAATATTGCATCACTGTGTTTTGGGAAGGACACATAAAAATTATGTGCACTGGCCAGAGGGAATGGGAGCCATTCATCAAGAACAGTGGACAGCTCCCTATATGATGTTTAATTTTGGACACAACAGTGCAGTTCGTAAGCCTGTGAAGTAGTGGTGTGCAAATATTGGTTCGAATCAAATAGTGCGCTGTCATTCCTAGCATCAACAGCGCAAAAAGAGCCGGTTGCATTGGCTTCCCTTTGCACCGCGAAGGTTATGGCGAACGTCGTGCTATTCGATTTGAACCAATATTCGCACACACCTACTGCAAAGGTTTCCTCCACACAAGTGCCAGGGAATGTGAACTCATCAGAGGACGTCCCAATTTAACATTGTCTAAAGTGCTGCTGGCACTGCCAAAGCTTGGCATTGGTACTGGTGACCAGGGATTTGACAATAGCAGCCTGGCCATGAGTGTTCCCTCTATGAAGCTCGCAATGAACAGTTTTGGTGTAAACATGCGAGCTGAAGTGCTCATGCAATACTGGAGCAGTTGTGATTTCGTGTCTCTCTGATACAATCCGTGTCAATATCCGAACATGTCATTCTGACAGCTCCCATTTGTCATGACAGCTGCTACTACCCCATGTGTTTATTCATCTTCATGGTACGTTGATATGGTCCTGAATACCTTAGGGCTCAGGGCACCACAATCACTTGATGTTTGGTCACATACGCATCTGCAAGACACACATATCAACATTTTTTCCCGTTTTCGACTGTGATATGTCTTCCATTATGCTGTGTTGATTTAGAGGTGACACTACTATGTCATCAGTGTAGTGGGGATAGATATGAGCCCCCATAGGCCTCCCCCATTCTTGTGCGAGAAACTTTGAATTTCAGTGTTTATTTCAATGAATAGTGTTCTTAGAAAAATATTTTAACGAAAAATGAATATGATACTGTTTGGTGACCTATTCCAATCTCGAATTCTTTCTGTCATACTCACCTATGTGGACACTGGAACATCATCTGTTAAAAAAAGCATGGATCTCAACAACGACAGCCTGCTTCTGAATAAGCTGTCCAGACATGGTTGCAATACACACTCCTAAAAAACTATCCCAGCATAGCGTGCAAAGAATGCCACACCAGCGGTGCAAGTGTTCTTGGCAACAGAAGGAACATGTCGAGATGATCATCCACCGGCTTCAGGGTGTCCGGCATCTGCATCCAAAAATAGTGTAAATCAAGACCCAGACGCCCAATAATTACCGCCCCACCTTGAGATTTTGGCTTTTCCACTAGATCTGGGGTACCACGCTCCCGATTCCGAGTTAGGCGCTGTGTCGCAGAAGAGCGGGAAAAAACACATGTTTGCCGGCAGAGTAGGACGCGCATGCGCTTTTGTGTGATCTCGAAACCAGGCGACCCGCCGGCAGATGACAGAGCAATGCGTTTCAGCAGCAGCTCGCGCGTCCTGGGGACTTTTGTCCCCGACTGTACATCTGAGGTGTCGCCTTCTATTGCTCTCGACGAGGCCCGGCCGTCTCGACGAGAGACGAGGCCGTAAGACTCGTATGTTTCATAGTGCTATTGTTGCATAACATTGCACCTAAACAGAGCAAGAAAATGACATGTCTAAACTGATAACAGCAAGTGCAGGGAAAAATAGCTCTGCGTGATCTGGCCCAACAGGAAGAAGTGTAACGCTCGGAGAAGGTGGTGTCGTCAGAACAGTTTGTTTAGAACATATAAGAATATGTGTAGTTTATAGTGTTACAGTAATTAGAAGTGTTCGTGTTTCTGTATTGAACTAATGACTGGGTGGTAACCAGGCAGGCTGCTTCTCATTTAGTCTCTTGAAAACCTCCCTGGAGCGCTATATTGCGCCTGGACAGTGGGGGTTATGATTCATTTCACTATCGGCAACACGAACAATTCATCGACCGCTTCCCAGGATGGTACTAAACGTTCATCTAGCCTAACAACACGTTATTACAAGTACGTATGTACGCTACGAATCGGACAGTGAACGTAGTTGCCGAGGGCACGGTGCTCACCGAGGCATGGCGAGTTTGCTCACGCGCAAAGCATGACATCGTACTCACTCGTTGGCACTTGCGCCCATCCCTTGCTGCCCGTAGTGCCGCATGTTGAGGTAGGCCAACCTCAACACCTCCGGGTTGAGGCACAGGGCCTCGAAGTCCGGGTGGCCCGTTACGCAGCCCTGCCGGCCCTGCTGCTTCCGTGCGATGGCCGGGTACTCGTGGCAGCAGACGCACTCGACGACGGTCTCCATCGGCGCGCAGGAACCACATTGACACCTTCGCAGAAAACACGCATCAATTACCCATGAAAGCGGGGTATAATGGAGCGCACCACGTACCAGTCCGTGTTCCCAAGCCGCCCGCTTCCATCGTCGGGTGCGTCTTCCAGCTCTAGTGGACTCGCCGGACTCGCTCACCGCGGCGCGGCCGTTCGTCGTCGCCACAGTCGTTGCCCGCTGCGCTACCTGCGCTGCGTTCGTCGACGTCGCGCATCGGGGTGGAATCATAGGAAATGGCTCCCATGTCCGCTGTCCGTTCCAGGATTTCCAGCTCCAGAGGCGTCAGGTCCGAAAGGTCCATCGTGCGACGGCGCGGCGCTGCGATGCTGGCGGTGCGACGAACGACGACTGCCGAGCACAAAGTCCGGGCAACCTTGGTCCGGGCCCCTTGACGACGGTCCCGCGCGTGTTCGAGAGATTCATCCGCGGGTGCCGCGGGTCGGCGGTCGGCCGCGTTGGTGACGCGCAGTGACGCCGAAATCCTTCGCTTGCTATTGGCTGACGCGTAAAGAGATGCCCCGCCCGTTTTCCGGGGTCATCTCAGAAGGGGGGCGTGCCGGGGACTTTGATAGCAATTTTATTAGGGAAATCCGCCGCGCATGAACGTAATTTTATGGTTTTTAGGATCCTTAGGGCCCGTAGATTGAGTTACCGCCATAAATAGACCATCGCAGAACGCTCTGGAGGGCCCCTTTAACTCCTGCGGGGAGCGGGCAAAGGCAACTAAAAACAGCCAGGTTGAAACGCGCTGATGACACCAAGTGGCGGAGCTCATAACCACGCCAGCCCCTAAGCAGTCTTGTCCATGCTGGGCCAGTCGACGTCACGTCTCCCGGGGTGCATCGTGCTCTCTGCTCGCTGATCTTCGAGCGCTCGCTGGAATCGGTCATTTAGAACGAAAAATATAGCCATCCGTTCAAGATTACAAACGTACGATTGTCATTGGCAGAGAGAGTTGATCACGTTTCACTTATTTCTGAACGTGAGAGGTATATTTTACGTTTCGACTCAGTATCCCTTTATGGTGGGATCGTTTAAATTTGTTTAGAGAGAAAAAAACATCGTGGAGAGTGGCGTAAAACGTTGTTTACTCATTTTCAGCCTATATTTAGCGGTGAAACCAACGTTTTGTGGTCTGACATCATGGTACCACGTGAATGATGATCACAACTTGGCGGCACTTCACGTCACCATGTCGCGTGGCGTAAATGTCACTTTACAAGACCACATTTAGCGGAAATATTTAGGTCACGTGATCTAAAGTTAGAAAACTTCGTCACGTGGCGTCATTTTGCCCCATGAACTGACGTCATGGTGTCAGTGATTATGTCGCCTGACCTCACGTTATGGTCTCCAGTCGAGGTGTCTCGAGTGTGCGTGGCGGACTTGGCAACGCACGTGGCTGCCACGCCGAGGAATGGGGTTCGAACCGCTTTTAAACTGGTTCTTTTGTTATCATTCAATGTTCTTGAAAGTTTTAGTCCATTCTCATCTGTCATCGTGTGTTCTGGTTCAGAACATTCTCGAACGTACCGCGTCAACAAAAGCAGCGAGAACGCGCTGCTTTGGATCAGTCACCCTTTTGTCTAAGATGCAAGGTGAGTTGTACATTTCTCCTTGTGCCTGTAGGCACAAGTTCATCTCATTGTTTATTTTCAGTTTTACAATTGTCGATCATTTTCTATCCGCGACAATATCCCGACGTTAAATGATGTCAAGTCACGTGACGTGGTCACATGACGGGACGTTAGGATATCAAGTAGTGGTATCGCATATACCGTGGCGCCACGCGAGAACGGCTTGCGAAATTTAGCGGTGAATTTGCAGTCACGCGACCTGACCACACGCGAAGTGGCCTTGAATATTGAAAATGAGCCATTAGTAGATATAATTACACCGTATAGTTACAATCAGTTTCGAAGCGCATCAAGAGAAGAGCAGCTTTTTCTGATTAGATGGGATCGCTTATTTCAGGACGTGACTCAGATTTTTATTAGGCTGTTTATTAACTTGAGTTTGTAAGTAATTACCTCCAGATATTCCACAAAAAAACTTTTTTTAGTAAAACGGGTTGTACCTGCAGCAACCGTCTTCGGTGCTGCATTTCGACTTTGTAATAAATAAATAAATAAATATATAAGTAAATGATATACTTCCTGTAAAACGACAAAACTTCATAAAACACGCTATAAAGGAATGACTAATATGCTCATGTTTCTTTCACAAGTATGCTTGCTCTAGCTTCACGCAAGTGTTGCGACGCAGGACTACAGGACGCCTGCCCTCGCATTTTCGTTTTTTTATATTTTATTTAAAAGGTACATTACAGACTACATGCCATATATGTCGACGGAACATAAAATTCGTGGAATTTTGTGTGTTTTTTTATATCTCGCATTTAGGTGTTCGTGTCTGCCGTCACTTTCATGTCGACACTGCAGGTGTTCGTGGCCGCATAAAGTTACGTCATATTCAACGGAAATTGAAACCTTTTCCGCATGGCAACTAGAAGTCTCCCTGGTGTGCCTCAAAATGGTATATAAGGGACTGTATCTCCGGCATTTTTTATCAGACACAGCTCGGCCTCGGCACACTCTCATCGGCAACAATGAAGTGTTTGTCTCTGTCAATCGTACTGCTTTGTTTGACCACTTTCGTGGTTGAGGGCAGGCGTAAGTACGGTGTGTTTTTCTCTAAGTGAAGTATTTTATATTCACGGGAGCATAAAGAACATGAAATGTTGTCTCATCATACTGGAAAATTTTTAAACGCCCTCACAAACTTCCACCTTTTGCGCAGGCCGGTTCAATTTTTGAATGGTGATCGGAAGCAAAACAAAAACGCTAGAAACAATTTGGACAGCAAGTGGTGGTCATTAATGACCTGGTGTAGGTACTTCTAACTGCGCGGGCCGATCTTGGTTGATATATTTAATGTATTTTGATAACAGACACATTGCCTTCTCTTCTTTCTTTTCAAGCGCCTAATGATGCTTAGTTGAAATGCTTTATTGTCTTAAGTATTTCATTTATTACTTAGTCAGGAACTCCAAGTTCTGCATAATTGGTAAACTTCCATTCTTACGTTGCAGGGCCTCTGTTCCGACCAGCAGTAATTGAACTGATCGTAAGTAAAAGACTGTAATAACATTGCTACGTGGGTATATCAGTGATAAGATAGAAATGTTACTTTACAAAGTTAAGGGGTGACAATCGTCTCAATTCAAGCAGAACCTAAAGATATCAGAATTCCACGTACAAATTATTTTTAATTTCTTTGCAGTAAGATATACATTTTATCTCGTGGTTTTTCGTTTCACACTACATTGCGTGTACTTTACCTTTTATTAACGAAATATTATAAATATATAAAGTATAAAACTTCTTTGAAGATAAAGTTGGCAAACAAAAAAGTTGGTTTAAGTCGCACCAAGAGTCACTAGAAAGCGACGCCCAGAGCATAGCCACTTTTTCTCCCACTGCCTGACGCCGACAAGAGGGTCATTCGTCTGTTCGCATCGAGTGACATTTTCTTGGCTTGAGCGGCTCGTGAGCGTTAAACTCTTGGTGCTTAGAACCCCACGGGCTTCGTTGAAGATAGTTATGGTTTCAAAATTCAACATTTGAAGTGCTGGATATGAGATTAGAAGATTCCCGTGATATACCGTTTTCTTCTGTTGTAAACTGTTTTAGCAAGCCGGACGTCGAAAGCATTTTTAGAATCTTTGTCGAAGTGTCGAAACACTTCGACAAAAGCTGTTTCAAACTTTGCTTCTAGGCTTTCTAGGCAACGTTGCTTCTAGGCTTCTAGGCAACGTTGCTTCTGGGCTTCTAGGTCACGTTGTAAACGCAACGTCAAACGTTGCGTTTACAACGTGGCAACGTTGCTTCTAGGCTTTAAAATGACCGAACTACGGTGCCTGCCTCGCGCCTCCGACTGGTGTCTTTACTGCGTCCAAAAATAGTGGTTCCCTGGATTTCAACCTGATGACATTGTAATGGTGTCACGCTGTCGCCGGTTCCGATCCTGACGACGTAAAACAAGCGGTGGGGTGTGTGGCAAACGCCTATTCTGCTGCAAGTCGCTCTTCAGTTTGACAGTAAACGGAGGCTTCGGCAGCCACGAGTTTGTGCGAAGTGACGATAGCGACACTTGAGTTCACTCGTGCTTTTCGCCAGCATTTCTACGACCAATCCCCAGGATCGCGACATCCGACAGCATGACGCTCCCACTTTTGTGACGTCATTTGTTGCCTCTGCGGAACCACTTTTGATTCACGGCAGAATAGGACGCTAAGGACACCAGTCGCAAGCCCGTTTTATACTTCGTTTCAGCTTAAGTCCAGATGAGCGCGAGCACCTGTCTTTCAGCGTCCATGCCAAGCACGCGTGCTCGTGCAGTGCAAGCGCTGTTCAGGGCGACCTGCTCGGGCTTCTAGCATTGGCTGCGTCTGGACTTAAGCTGAAACGAAGTATTGGCGACGTGAGCGAACGAAAGCGTCGCTGTGGTCGGCCCACCACAATTGGCCGAATGCTGACTATGACGTCAGCAAAGGATGTCTCATCGACGGAAATAAGAGGAATGTAAGAACTTCAATTTCGACGGTGTTGGCAGTGTTGCTTTAGAGAGCGCTATGATTTCAGGCTTCCACCATGCCCATTACAAACACCATCGAACTTGTTGTTTACAAGGTAATGACGTCACGAATAGGTAACCGAACGAGGGGGCCACCGAAACATCTCGCCGCTAATAGGCAGCGTACCTGAGCTGCGGTTGGCTTATTAAGAAATCAGACGCATTACGTGGTGTACTCCTTTTTAGTCCGCCAACTCTGGTTTCAAGTATGTATTTAGAACTACGTCTCTTTTTCGTTAGTAACATCATGAACCCCTTTCTTACTTTCTATTTTTACTTCTCTACATTTTATTGTAATAATAAATAAAAATAAATAATAAATAATTAATTAAATATATATATATATATATATATATATATATATATATATATATATATATATATATATATATATATATATATATATATATGGTGTCCCAAGTCACCAGGCTCGATCTAAAATGGACCGTAAAAATCGACGCCTGCACGATTAGAAAGCGTAGCTCCCTTTCTGTAAAAAATAGGGCCAAGAAACTTTTCAGGGCCTACGGCGAGCTGCTACGCAGACGACGAGGTCGACTGGCGGGGCGCGTTTGGCGCTCCTATTGATATATGGCGCTACCTCTTTATCGAGACTGCTAGCAAACACTGTGGTTTACTAAATTGAACATAATCTTTTTTTAAAGTACCTTTGTTTGAAAAGTTAATGCGGACAATAAAAGGAAAACTTAAAGTAAAAAAAAACGCGTTTGCATAACGACGGTGCTTTTGGTGCCAACGTATTTCGTCTGCTTTCTTTCGCTGGTCGGCTACACCTGGGAGGCTGCTCCCAACGCCATCTATGAATAAGCGCTCCAAACGCGCCCCGCAACTCGACTCGGTGGTCGTAGCCGTCCTCCGTTGACCAGAGCAAGTTTCGTGGCCTTATTTTTTACAGAAAGGGAGCTACGCTTTGGAATTTTACAAGAAAAACCTACATGTGAGATTACATCTTTGACGAAAAGTTAGATTGCTTCGTGCAGGCGCCGATTTTTACGGTCCATTTCAGATCGAGCATGGTGACTTGGAACACCTTATATATATATATATATATATATATATATATATATATATATATATATATATATATATATATATAGCCAAACGTTTGATTTTATTTATTTAATTATAATATTATGTAGAAAATTATATATACATGGTGTTTCAGAGAACTCAGGCCAAATCGCTCCTACGAAAACTACTCATCGCAGCGAAAAACGGCTTGTGTCATTTTGGTCCTGGGCCAGGGACCCGTTTCTCAAAATCATTAAAGTCCGCGATAATTAAGCTGTTAATTATTTTTGCGTAATAAACTTTTTGACTGTTGTGTTTAAGGGCATGGTTTCACTAGAAAATTGCTCAGCATCATCAAAAAACACTAAATCAACAAATTGCAGAACGATAGAAGGCACGCGAAGCATTCTACGCCTTTCTGAAAAACTGCACAAATTCGACGGGTTTTTAAGTTTCGGTTTGCTATCGGAGCGCATCTCGGCCCCGGCGGCACCGCGCCCCGTGGAGCGATAGTGCAACCAGACTCTCCTGCGTCGCGCGATGACAGCGTAGCAGAGGTTGGTTGCACTCTTTCTCCACGGGGCGCGGTGCCGCCGGGGCCGAGATATATATATATATATATATATATATATATATATATATATATATATATATATATATATATATATACAGGAAGTTGAATAATCAACACAAAAGATTTTTTGATATGACAGATTCCCGACTGCGAGAGGCGTGGACCTCCCGGACCACCAGGGCCCGGTGGCCTTCCTGGATCTCCTGGATCTGAAGCTCCTCCTGGCCCTCCCGGGTCTGCGGAAAATCCTGCATTTCCGGAATCTCCTGGATTCAATGGATCAGTGCCCTCCATGACACCCGCTGATCCAGCTGGATCAGACCCATTGACTACATCTACCGAAGGCGGATCGTCCACAGGATCGTCAACACTTGCTGCATCGGACGGATCCTCTTTATCTGAAACGTCGGAGACACCAAGCGATGCCTCTCGGTCGGACGGCTTTTCTAGCTCTGGTCCTACCTCCGATGGTTCTACTAAATCGCCCGTATTTACTAGGTTGAATGACCCTGCAGAACCCAGCGAAAATTCTGAAGCAAATGATCCAGAGCAATCCATAACAGGTCCACGTCCATTACATAAAGTTCCTTGGTAAGTATTTGGAAATGTTTAATTGAAACAAGAGCTTGTATTCACGTGAGAAGCAATGTTGTTATATTGCTAGTTGTTTTTATAGTCGTAGTTTGCAAAGCTGTGACCTTGTCGGAAAGTTGTTTCTAAAAGTTTGAGAACATAAAGGTATAATTCAGCGACCATTCCTAGGGAATATGACTTGCGTGTTCCAGCGCGGGCATTTAAAGCATTCCTTGTGTTGTTGTTTTCTTGCAGAAACTTACTGAAGATCTCTGGCTCGAATAAGTGGTCAGGAACCACGAACAAAGTTGGTTGACATCTACAAAAATGCAAGAATAAAGACGTTTAGCAACGGCTTCTGTGAGGCTCTTTCTTATGAGGTTCGAAATTTGGTTCGCAACGACGAGCCAGATGAAGGTCGCCAGGAAATTATAAACCATAAACTGTAACAAAAAATAGAAATATTTTAAAATAAAAACGCACATACTTTTTTCGTTCACAGAAGACCGACCTTGATATACATATACGCACGTGATATACAAGGTGTTTGATTTTAATTCGAATATATATATATATATATATATATATATATATATATATATATATATATATGGGTGGTTTCATCTCAAATCGTGCAGGCAAAAAAGGTCGAATTTTTAATTTCGCTGAAACAAATATATGTTATGGCGTCGTCTCTAAAAACGCAGTAGCCACAAACGGCAAGTCCGTCGAATGTTTTGTTCTCGACTTACGAATTTTAAAAGAGGCCGCGGCGGAAAGCAGTGTTTTTCACATCAGTCGTGGGTCGGATGTTTCGCTCGATCTCCCGTCGTGCATTTTCAGTCCACATTATATTAACTTTTTTCAATCACTCTGTGGGCACAGTTAAAAGGCTCTAATACCATGAAATAATTGTAGGCGTTTTGCTTTTTTTCTGTAAAAATGTCAAAAACGCCCCCTCGCTCAATTGTTGACAAACTTTGACAATTAAATACTGGCGATCTACTTGGGTTACATCAATATTTTTTATGTCTATGGAGAGCCCAAAACACGCTCTTTATAGATATTATAAAATGATTTACCTGTATTAAATAGCCTTTGCGGGACGTTTACGTTAATGTTATGCGAAAACCAAAAAGTACCAAATTTAAAATCGATTTTCTCAAAAAACCCATTTTTTATTTTTTTATTTTTTGTTAAAATGTAGATATAATAGTTGTCTACTCGAAAAGCAAGTCGAGAAAGTGTATATTTTGTTTGTATGTTTTATATTTAAGCATCAATATCGTACAAAAACGTGTTTTTACGGCTTGAGACGGACTTGCGAATTGCGCGTCTTCACAAACTTGGAAATATTTTTGACTTTTTTCAACGCACCTACATAAAAATGAAATACAGTACTTCCACCCTGTTATATTTATTGATCATTTAAATTTTATTATAGGCGGCAAGCTACATTGGAGCAGTTCAAAAGAGAAAGCAACACTTCTTAACAGACCAGCAGGCGTCGTAAATTTTAATGTATAGAAATCGGCAGACGTCCTATTGATTCGGGGCCTTCATTGGCCTATATGAACGTCCCGCCCTTTCGGAACAAGCAGATGACCACGACCTTTCGCGCTCGTTGTGTTAGATAGGACGGCCCGTGACAGTAAAGCGAGCAGCGCACCCTGTGTCACGAGGAGTGAAATGGTACGAATGTGTCGTTGACGCGGCGAACAGTGACGGCCACCCAGGAGTAGTCAGTCAGTCTGAGTATTGCAGAAGGGAAAGCAAAGTAACCGTTGCCCGGGAGGATGAGAACACCATGGCCTTACAATATCGACGGTCAACAACAGTTCTGCCTACCAAAACAACGCCGCGTGCGAGCTAAAACCGGCGGCGCGGGACGAAAATCGCGCACGCACACGAAGATGGGCCGGTTTCGTTAGGGATGTGGGAAAATTTTGAAACCAGCCATCCCTGCACGCGTGAAATGATACCGCGTATTTGCCCAAGCTTCGAACGCCCTGTCCTAGAAATGGCCGTGCTCTGCAAAGTGGTTGTCCTGTGCTTGTCCTCCGTGTTTTATTCTTTCAATTTTATGTACTCTATCTCCCTCCGCGGAAATCCGATAGCACCGAAGGGTTATCTCTTTTGGAAACAGCAAAGCCCGGAGACTAGCATCAAAAACGAGCGTGTTGGTAAATATACTTGTGTCTATTCTGCCCGGAGACTAGTTGGGTCGAAGTCAGCCTCCTTGGCAACTATAACCGTTTGTGAAGAGTGGTCTTCTCCCGAGATGAAAAGTTAGCGCCGACTGACGTGTTTTTTTTTTTTTTTGAAAAAGGGAAGGGTTAAAGAAAAAGTTTGAGTAACTGCATGCAGTAACTACCTCGAAAGCTCCTCTCCCGATATGAAGCTCGAGGCATGTTACGTCTCGGTTACCTTCTCGCGCACCGCTGCTCGAAACTATTCTTCACTTTGTTCCGCACAGCCACGACGGATGTGCGGAACAGAGTGAAGAATAGATTCGAGCATCATCTGGACGCCATCATCCTGCCAGGCTTCAGTGTCAAGGGACTGGACTCGGCGTCGGTCAGTTAAGACTTTTTTTTTAATTTTATTTCGTGTGTGTTTCTTCGCCCCGCTGAACTTTGTTTCTCGGGTGCGGTTCTGCTGAACTTTTTTTTTATGTTTCGTTACTAACTGTTAGTTAGCATTGTTTACTTGTTGGGTTTATTTCTTCATGGCGTAGCGGCCTGACAGTGCTGTAGAGAGCGTGTTCGCACGCATTTGGTTGTGTCCCATTTAGGGAATGCCCGGAGGAGTTGGGGAGGAGTTGGTTTTTGTTCTTGCCGTGTGCGGATGAGTTTTTCTGTCTTAATTAACTTTTTTTTCCTTTACCTGTCGTTGACTTCTTTGTCTGACCAGGCGTGGACCTATCGCCTTGCCACGGCTCGAACCTAAATCTTTTATTTTTTTTACCGCAATTTTCGTTAAGATCGGAGTTGGGTAATTTTATTCTTTTTTATTTATTTTTATTCCCTACCCTTCTCCGTGACAATCTCTCCGTGTGTTTCGGATCGTTTCTGTGTCATCACTTTTGTGTATTACGGAAGTGAAAGGATATTCCCTGGTGATCTGTACGATGTGCGGTGAACAAACCCTAGCGTTTGGTTTCGGAAAGAATTGTATATAATAGATCAATGACGTGGTGACTTTTCATTTCTTAGTAATATGACAGCTAATAGCTAGTCATGCTAGTTTACAGTGAAAGTTTTATCAATCGAAAAAGTACAACGTCTGTGCCTCTTCGATATTGAAGGTCTACTAGGCCTGCTGATTTGATTAGATATGTTTCTCGTGGTTTCCCGCTTTTTTCAAAACATAAATAACTATTCAATACCACAAAATGCGTTTATAATTGATTACAAAACACAGACAAAAATTATAGAAAACTTTTTTACAATTCATAGAAGCGCACGGTTTTTTTTTTGTCTGACTTAGGTCTTGCAAAACGAAGACGTCTTTTTCCGATATTGAGGCTTAAATATAGAACATACAAACAAAATATACACTTTCTAGACTTGCTTTTCGAGTAGACAACTATCATATCTACATTTTAACAAAAAATAAAAAAACAAAAAATGGGTTTTTTGAGAAAATCGATCTTAAATTTGGTACTTTTTGGTTTTCGCATAACATTAACGTAAACGTCCCGCGAAGGCTATTTAATACAGGTAAATTATTTTATAATATCTATAAAGAGCGTGTTTTGGGCTCTTCATAGACATAAAAAATATTGATGTAACCCAAGTAGATCGCCAGTATTTAATTGTCAAAGTTCGTCAACAATTGACCGAGGGGTCGTGTTTGACATTTTTACAGAAAAAAAGAAAAACGCCTAAAATTACTTCATGGTATTAGAGCGTTTTACCTGTGCTCACAGAGTGCTTGAAAAAAGTTAATATAATGTGGACTGAAAATCCACGACGGGAGATCAAGCGAAACATCCGACCAACGACGGATGTGAAAAGCACTGCTTTCCGCCGCGGCCTCTTTTAAAATTCGTAAGTCGAGAACAAAACATCCGACAGACTTGCGGTTTGTGGCTACTGCGTTTTTAGAGACGACGCCATAACATATATTTTTTTCAGCGAAATTAAAAATTCGACCCTTTTTGCCTGCACGATTTGAGATGAAACCACCCATATATATATATTAAATATGGGGTAAGTGTTATTCGAGTTTTGTCTTCACCAGGTATTTATCGGGCTCAGCGGACAGTAGATGAGGGAATATTTGTCACAATAAGCTGATCAATAAACTTGAATGTCTTCATTAACTTTTTAGTTATTAGTTTAGGGGTCACATTGGAATCAGTATTGACTGAAATTACAATTAGAGGCCAGACCAACTTAAAGAATTTGTAAAAAAGGTGATCGTTTCAGACATATTAATCGATCAAGTTTCGTGTTTCTTTGCCCGTTTTACAAATCGCGCTGAAGAAGAGCGCATCAAGCCCTGCCCACACTGGCGCTTGGAAGAGTGACGCAGTTGTTTAGGCCACGTCTTCACATGTTCCGTCGTCCTACCCACCCAGGACACGCTGCCGAAATAGTGGCGACATGATTGAAACGACCAAGTCACTCTTCCCAGCATCATTGTGGGCAGGACTCGTAACGCCCTTTTTTCGCTCAATTTTTAAATTGGGCGATACAAAATGGAAAAATTGATTGATTAATGCCAATTAATCAATCAATTTCCGCGTTTTTGCCAGCAATTTAAAGTTGTGCTCAAAAAGGACGTAGCAAGTCGCAGAAACAGTGACATGATTAAAACGACGAAGTCGCTCTTTCAAGCGTCATTGTGGACACTACTCGCAACGCCGTTTTGGCGTTCAATTTTTATATCAATTGGTTTAGAAACTTCTAAGTCGAATGAATTACAAATTGACTGAATAATAAATATTAATCAATCAATTTTTGTGTTTTTTCGTTCGATTTGAAAATTGTGCTAAAAAGAGGCATCGCAAGAGTGACTTCGACGTCGTTTCAATCATGTCGTCACTATCTCGGCAGCGTGCTCATGGTGGGTACGATGACGGAAGAAGTGACCACGTGACCTAAACGACTACGTCGCTCTTCCAAGCACCAGCATGTGCAGGCTTGGTGCGCTTTTTTCAGCGGATTTGTGAAGTGGTCGAAAAAACACGCAAAATTGATCGAATAATATCTTTAAAAGGAGCACCTTTTCTCAAATTCTTCAGGTTGGACTGGCCTCTAATTGTAATCTCAGACAATGGAGAAATTCTAATACGACCTCTAAAACCAATAATTAAAAAAAAGCTAATGACGACATTGTAGGTCATTATTCAGCTTACCGTGATGATTATCCGCCCATCGAATCTGCATGATAAATACATGGTAAAGACGGCACTTGTCTAACTCTCACCCCCTTTTATTAGGAAATATGTATAGAGGAGAACCAAACACACTGTATATATAAAACAGACCATAGGTCCTAATGTTTGCATCGGAGTTAGTCTAGATTCTTTTGAGTTGTTACTACTCTCTGATAATACCTGAGACTTCCGATGACTCACTGAAAACAAATTCGCAAAAATCAGAAACTGAAAGTACATTCTATGTATTTTGCATATATCGGTGTATATTGGTTTCTTTCAAACTCGAAACTTCTAAGGACGGCACATATTCCTTGTGAATATCATTATCGGTCACGGCGAGTGGCATGAAAGGAGTGTAATGTGAAAATATAGTTATCAGCTACTACGTAAATTTTATTTACTTATTATTTGTCATAGCCTGCTCCTCACAATAGAAAAAATCGTAGTTCGCCTGAAAGAAAGAATACATAAGCAGATTTTATAAACAAGATTTTGTACTTTGCAAAGTTCAGTGGCAAACATAGGCTGTGTCAGATATGCCAAACCTAAGACGGACATGGACGATATATATTTCAGGGCGTTAAACGTATGTACTACCTGAACAGGCTCGACAATAGGCCGAAACGGTTTCACGCATAAAAGGCTATAAAATCTATACGAAAGTCGCTCTTTAGCCATTGAAAGTTGTCTAAGCCATATTTAAACACAATTTGGGGATGAACGTTGGTGGCCTTTATTGAACTCCTCTTAATCCCACTTCCAAAGGAAATAACTAACAATGTATTTAATTAAGAGGATTATAAACTATACGGCATTTGTAAACTTTGAGGTTGACAAATCCGGATTGAGCCAACTGTGCAAATTGAGAAGAAATCGCGGATAACTTTCGAGCTACGACTTGGTATTTGGAGCTTCATGTATCGAATTAATTTTATTTTCGTTGCGCTCGAGAGGACATACAGAAAGATATGTCTACCTTCATTAAGATCCGACTTATAGACAATGTTGAGTTTCTGTTTTACATTCCTCAAAAACACGGTCATGATAAATGTCATGTTCCCTCATAACGCGACGTAGCGCAGACGGAGCTGCAACCTGAGAAAGAACAGCGTGAACCGTGCAACGCTATGACGTTCATAATGTTTGTGTGTGTCTGTGTATCCGCCAATATCATCAAGATATTTTGTCTTTTGTGTGCCTTTCGGTGTAGGTGTTCCTAGCTTTGACTGCAGTTATAGTTAAACTATTTTTTTATTATTTTTATGCTTCTGTGGAGCTGAACTGTACAAGAAAATGGGGCCCCGTTAAGTGATTGGAGTCGACTTTTACCCCATCCTTATAAACGTTTCCCTAATAAGAACAATTTTTAATTTTATTGAAAGACAGGTGGCCTATTGCAGCAAACAGTATGCCCAACTTTTGCTTTCAAAAACCGTGTAGCAAAAGCTCGTATATTGCGTCGAATTCATTAACGATATTCAGGGTTAAAATAAAAGCACTAGCTGGATGGTGAGAAGCGCACCAATTCCAGCGACACCATGTAAAATTCATTTATTATATTAAAACACGAGGCCCGTTTCAATTTTAAATCTGTTAATATTTCTCTTATATTAAACGGGTAAAAAATACCACGTTCAGTTATTTGTTACATCCGCATTTTTATTTTGTTTTGCACCGTTGTTTGAATCGTCTCTACAGCACTAATAATAAGTTTAGGTTCGAACCGCATTCCTTATCCGGTCCATGTTTCCTAAGAGCTTCGCGTTTAGTGACTCTTACAATTCACCGTACTTTCTTTAGGAACACGTCCTGTCGCTGCATCGTGCCACAGATATAACGCCTGTTTGCACGGAGCTTGCCAAGGTTCCGGGTTCGTTGAAGATCACTCAATTGGCTACAGATAATCTATTACAGAGAAGCCAAGCGATGTCCCATGGAAGCCCTAAACGCGTATATCAGTCAGCAATTACTCTAAACGGACG
Organism: Ixodes ricinus; assembly: GCA_037355805.1. Lineage (NCBI taxonomy): Eukaryota > Metazoa > Arthropoda > Arachnida > Ixodida > Ixodidae > Ixodes > Ixodes ricinus. The sequence goes on along the minus strand of JAZHYW010037784.1, from coordinate 22,594 downwards.
CCTGAAAAAGAAGAAAAAAAATTTCCTTTCCAAGGCGAGTTATCTTATCCTTACCAATCCCAGACTAAACCTGGACAAAGCAACGAATGTGTCGCTTTCTCTGGAGAGTGTGCCGATTGCACACTTACCCGTACACATTACCTCCTTTTCTTCGTGAGACTGTCCTTAACCCTTCTTGCCTTCATGCCTTTTTTATTTTTGTAGTTTATATGTTTCCGATTTACCGGTAAGCAGCATCTACTTCGTTTCACATTACGTCCATACACGAAAACGCACCGTCATAGTGTTCGTTCGTCATATTCTGTGTTCTATTATGCTGACCAATCACAAACATAAAAGGCGTAGTGACTTGTGATTTTGAACCTGCTTGATTGGTCCAATTACATCGTAGCGTTGGATGCGTCTGGACTTAAGCTGAAACCAACGTTACTAGAACCCCTCAGTTGGGAAACGGCCATACAGCCAGCTTTAAAAAAGTGGCTCCGATCCGTACTTGAAAACCGAGCTAATGGCAATCGCAACGCCGCCATTTCTCCCAGAGCGTCCACTCCAGAAACTGCACGGCAGCAGGTCGAGTCGGGCAAGGGCCGGTGGCGTCATCTCGCAGGACCATCTCGCAGTAGCTATGTAAAGCAACTTTCATGTTTCAATTCGTCACTAAAGGATAGCGCTGTTATCGTATTTAGCTCGGTCTCGGTGGACGCCAGCGGCCCAGGTTCCAGGGTGAGTTTCCCAACTGAGAGTTTTAGTAACGTTGGCTGAAACCAACGTTACTAGAACTCTCAGTTGGGAAACTCACCATTGAAACCTGGGCCGCTGGCGTCCACCGAGACCGAGCTAAATGCGACAACAGCGCCACTCTGTATCATTCGTCTTAACTGTGGTCGCCTTGAGCTTTTAGAAAGCATGTTTTTGCGTAAAAACGAACGGAAAAAACTCTTTTGTAGTAACTTTTATTGGAGTTTAGTACGAAATGGGGGCGCGTGTTGTTTTCTAAAATCTTTAGTTCGCAAGGTTTTGCAGTATAATTACTATTGTTTTTATACAACCCTGCCTCAGCGGGGATTTCAGGTAGCGCGTCCTGAGTTAGGTGCATATTAACCACGGTAGTAAACCTCGGCGCGTCCGCTTGGGAGTCGGGGGCGGTACCTCGAAACCCCTTCCACAGTATCTGTTCTGGCCCCGAAATGGCCGATTACAACGCAACTGGAAGTCACGTGCAGTTCCTGGACTGGCCGCTGCGGGAGAAATGGCGGCGTTAGGATCGCCATTAGCTCGGTTCTCGTGGACGGATCGGTGCCACTTTTTCAGAGCAGTCTCCATGGCAGTTTCCCAACTGAGTGGTTCTAGTAACGTTGGCTGAAACGAAGGAATCTGAGCCGCCATGGCTACAATTCGATGCAGTCAATTAGGCAACGCCAAAAGTGCCCAGTCACGGCGCTCGTCGCTTTTATGCAATTACCAACAGCAACTAAATCATTCATGCACAGTGAATGTGCGATAACCCTGCGCATTTTTCTGCGCATGATTGCCCTTGCCGGTAATCGGAAGCCCATAAAGACAACCAGAGCCGTGACAATGCACATGTCGACGCTGATTGATTGACTTCCGCCCAGTCGGACTTCACGTGAAACGGAGTTAAGATCTGTGAGATCTGACAAAGTCTCTGCACCGCAGGCCCAGGACGAGGAGATTACTAAGTTGCCAAGATGCATAGAGCGAATACGAGTTGTTCGGGCATCCGCTGTGGCACGCTGTATAACGGCACGAAATAAACAATCGGTAACCCCCACAAAATTCAAGTGCGGCAGAAACCAGCAGGATCGGAAGCTGAGGTAGCCTTCTCGACTGGCGTGTAGAAGTCCGTAAATATACCACCGAGGTGTGCCGACGACTCGCCGCCTCTTTGATCCAGCGTCAAGGGTAAGGAGAACAGAGAACATCCATGGACACCCGACTAGGTTATGTAAAGAACCTAGTCTGGTGTGTTCATTTATATTGGCTATTTTCCTTCATTTTTTACATAGACTGTATCCGTAATTCTGGGCACCTAGGTTGGACATCTACATGTACGTTTTAAAAGGTCACGGAAGTGACGTATAAAGTAATGACCTAACCCTGCTGGGTCATCACTCTTTACCATAATCATCCTCCCCCACCCGAATTACTAAAGCGTAGATTTGCTTCAAGGTGCCTCGAAGGTAGTTCAATAAGTTCTAGTCGTGGCTTATAGCTGCGCTGCAAGCTACGAAGCTTGCTGTATATGATTTTTTACTTCTAGATATATATAACCTTTTCCGATATTTTTGCTTTGCTAAGCTCGTTAATATTAAAGTGATACTGGAAGCAGTATGTCACGTTACAATGTAATATTTGGCAATAAAGATGGCGCTCACGGGAAAATATGTTTGATATGTTCAGTGTCAAAAACTGGCTTTGTATATCTCGTGATATCTATAATTAGCAGTCAGCAGATATGCAACCAGTATTTTCGTATGTCACCAAACATGCACGAATGCTGTTCTAAGTTCTAACAGTATTCCTGCAAAGGCTCATTTTATTAGTAGACGTTTCGGTAACTTGTCGCAAGCTGTGTTAATATTGTGCAAAGCTTGTAAAGGATGCAAGAGGACTGCACCTGGGTGCAATGGTGAACGAGACATAATGATATCTTTAATCACTAGAGAGAATATAGACAGTGCATGCGCACAACCACTCTTAAGAAAAGATAAAATTATACAGCGTGCGAGTCGACGTCACCTCTAGGTTTGGTGGTTTCCATTGACTAGCTGTTGAGATTAGAGATTTCACGCAAGACTTCCACGAACGCATTGTAAACCGGTTCGCTCGTTTACAATGCCTTAATCCTTTTGGCCGCCTCGCAATCTTGATCTCCTCAGACATCTTTGGCGCTCAGCTCTTGAGAATCATCTGAGTTAGAAAGCAAGCATAAAGATAACACGTTCTCGTTTCGCACACTGCAACTAAAAAAGCAAGCGGACCTTGTAAATCATAGGCAGTAAGAATTCCACTGCTAAAAAAGTAAAGACACCCTGTGTGGTCCGTAAATTACACTGTAAACCTGCGCTTTACAACAAAAAACAAACAAACGGTGAACTGAAATATCAGTTTAAAAGTTTCTTCGCTTCGTGATATGCAATATGTGCAGTGGTAGTTATTGTGGTTTCACCCCTGGAATTGTACTAAACCACGCTGTTTTTATCGCGGGCGTAATTGAGACACCTCTTTTTTCACGGAGCACTAAATTTTTTGTGTTTATTTATAATTCCAGGTGTTCGTTCCCTTTTTGGTTGGTACATGAAACACATGAGGTTTCGCATCGTACACACCGGGAGACCTGGAGATTGTTCAGGAGCTTTAGTTTGGAATACTTCTAAAGCATATATGGAAATAGTAACGGAAACTTTCAAAAACCGCTGCATTGTTACTCTTCTCTAACATTTAGTTTCAGCTTACTTTATCTTTTCTTTAAAACTCATCAATTTTATTAAATCTAAATCTATAAAAAGTTACGTTTTTGCACCCCACTAAAACAAACAAAGATATTCTAAGATCATAAAAAAGTGACTCATTTAAACTAATGACCTTTACAGAATAATTACAGGATTGAGTGTTATAATTATTTTTTAAATCTGACTAATATTTTATCTAGTTTGCAGCAATTAGTTGGTATTAGTTTCAACTACCTCGGTGAAGCTTCTGTGCGAGAGCGATATATCACGTTGAATATGGACAAAAAGGAAAAATCCGGCATGAAAAATCAGTAGAACGAAAGAAAGCTGACACAAAATTTAAACTTCCATATCAAGACTACGCAAGAAGAGAAGACGACGAGCAGAAAGCACTATCTTTGAATTTGTTTCTATTTCACGTAATGAATCTTTCGTTTCAGCAGGTTAGCTTACAAAACTTCCTCTACTTGGACGTTTATCGTTGTAGTGATATCTCAACAGACAAGATGAAATTCCATTGTATGCCGTAGGGATGTTTATTAACTTACGCTCTAAAACGCAGTTTTTCAAACACCATGGTCCGAAAACGTGACACCCAAATATTTAAGATGAACGGACGAACTATGCTATAGGGAATGCATTTTTAAGGGCACCTGATTTGAAATATTAACACAATTAGCTATTAAAATTGAAATGCAGATTTTGCCATTCGACTCAGAATAAACTAAAATGAAAACAATAATCACTATATATCTTTAACATATAAAATATGTCAAAAGTTTACACAGTCGTTAACGGACGTTTATTTTTGACCGAGTAACGATGTATCGAAATGTATTGAAGGCTATAATAATAAACATGTTTACCTAGTCCCTAATATCTCCAGAAAAGCGAATAAATATTTATGTCAACAGGGTTGTGCTCATCAACACAGCAAAGATAATCTTCACAATGCGTAAATCCCTATTAAAACTCAATAAACTGAAATAATGTGTCATTAATTCAGGAGAATATTTGCAACAACCAAATATTTCCCCATACAAGCACTCAATTTTTATTTTCTCGAAAATTAAAATCAACGCTTAACTATATACCGGACTCAAAACACTTGTAAGATACGTAGATGCATTTTTTTAGATTGTCGAGACAAACAGCATGCGTATAATGTCAACACTAGTGCGCACTGCGACTACAGTGTAACGCCCAGAGCTTTCGAGCAACTAATAACAGTTTAATAGGAATATTTGATTATAGGCCTTTAAAAACTGCGATAAATATTTTCTAAAAATAGCACGTCCTCTTGTCAAGTTACTGTATCCCAAACCATATTTTACAATTACTGCTAGTCACTTTTTGATTGATGTAAAAGTATATTTTTATCCGGATCTACGAAACGAGAAATTTCAGCACACTCTACTTCAAGCAAGATATTTAGGTCACCTTGCTTGGAAATATATTTGATATTGTGTGAGTATTGCTCTGAAATTGAGCTGTGAATTGGAGTCCCATACAAAAATCGGCTCTTGGGCAGCAGGTTCACCGCATTTCACTATGGAAAGCAGCAGTTTCGCTTAAGAATGATGAGTTAATGTTTTTCATGTATGCAATTGAGGGGTGCCATTAGGTTCTGCAACACATATGGTTGCTGGTCTTAAGCGTTATAAACGATCATAATTTACACTGACACTTAAAACGATTCCGTGTTTTGCTTAAATTATACCATACCACAACCATTGTTTCCGCTACATGCAAACGTTTGTTTGCCAGACAAATACATCAAGAATCTCGGAAACCACAGCTGCACGATTGAATCAAAATTGCGAAATGCGGGGCTGTAAAACGATATTGCTTAGGTTGTTGCTTTAGTTTCATTGATGTTGCATGCAACAAGAACTAACGAATTTCATAGTATTAATATATTTTAGAGCTTCTTTGGCTATGTTGAACATGCTTAAAAGTGCCCGAGTCTTATGCCACAAACACAGTCTAATAATTTTAATTGAACATAAGTAACACCAGTCTTTGGTACGTTTTATCGTGTTTAACCGGCCCCAGCTCACTTGCAGTTTAACATTTTTGGGGGAAAATGATTTCTTTTTCGCTTTTATGAAAAGCGCGACACCCTAAATATGCCGTAGGTCTATTTTCTCCCAGAGCCTTCGGAGAGCCGATCACTGATGTCTTCGATGAGAGCTCGACAAATAAAGATAAACGATGTTTAGAGTTTAGACTTAAACACGAAGTCTGCGACGCGACACTGAGCATGCCGTGAACATGCGAAGCGGTTTGCTTAGTCTCACGTCACAGACTGCACGTTTTGGTATAAACATAGTTTTAATCACGTCGTCCTTTTTGCTCTCCTCGAAGATTGCAGCGATTAGCTCTTCGAGTGCTATGCAGTAAAGTAGCTCATGGACATCTTTTTTTTTCTTTTTTTTTTCTTAAACTGTAGATGAAAAACTGTGTTAATGACCGTGAACCATAAGTAAAGCAATACCCCTAGAAATGCAAAATTGATAATAGTTATTTAATGCCTAAGAAGCGTATGGCATGGAGAGTCTCGAGCACAAAATTATCGCTCCATGGTCAATAAGCCTGCGGCATTTGTCTTGCCTACGAGATGGAACTGGCGAAAACTTTTATATAAGGCAATAGAGAAACATAATAGTGCCATTAAAATTATATACTAGTTGGATCAATACTTGCCTTCGTACCTTTCGGCAATACAGCATTCACGTAAGCAGACAAACCGATATTTCTTTTTATTTTGATAGAGTTAAAAGTTTCCATTAAGAGAGATCATCGGGAAAAGCTGCTTTTCTGCGTTGGACTCACCTTCGGCGAAATATACCCTCGACTCTCGCAACAAAAAAAAAAAAGAAAACAAAAAAAACTGTTCCCCTTGGATACTGTCAGACAGCCAGGCAGCACGGAAATATATGTTGCTGTTATTCCAAAGCACCTGTTGTTGACGTTCACAACCTCGAAATACCGCACTGCGGTTCGACCTTGTTACATGCCTTCACTATTTTCCCATCGGCCATCAAAAACAGATGCCTAAAAAACATGCGTCATACGATTCAAACGCAAGTGTTGTTGCATGGAATAGAGACAAAAGCCAGGAATGTTTCCCCCGCGAGAGAGCGAGCTTACGGACGGCACTTAATGCGACATAGAGTTCTCCGTCAGTAACCTAACAACGCGAAGATGCGGGAGTCTGTTTTTGCTAGGCACAGCATCGGTGGATCGGTTATGAATCACTGCTTCCTCTTCTTTATTGTTTTCGCGTTCGGATGTGGAATGACTAATCATTGCACCGGTGAGTACCGATTTATTACATTCGATATCACATACTATCATGAATTCGTTGAAAAAAGCACTTGAAATACGATTTTTAGGACGTTACTGACGGTCCAAACTATGTAGGAGTGCAACGCAATCACGAACATATTTTTTTATACAATGAGGTAACTAACATTTTAGATATTCGCCTCTATAGTTACTGACAAGGCAACAACGGCAGGACGTCACTTTCAAACGCCCCGCCTCAGGCAAGTGCTCGTTGCATTCTAGCATGCGTTGGCTACGCGTGCACGCTCGAGGTTCACAAAGCACACAAGCATCATCAAAGGTAGGGAGCTAGCGCTATAGAAGGACAACTGCAGCTTCTTCCTGCCGTTCTTATACTCTCAGTAACTATCGCTGGCACACCCCAAATAGAAAATATCTGACCATCGTCAAATTATGTCGCAGGTCTTTTTTAGAATTCAGACAACAAAATTTTTGCCTCACATTATTTCCCGGCAAATTTAAGCCGTGAAGAGAGTGGGATATCTAGCCTAAGACACAAACTTTACAAACTATCCTTCACTTTGGAACACTTCGACATTTAGTAAGTTTAACATTAACAAGCCACATTAGTGCATTCAGCGTAATTCGTCATCTTCTTTTAGTATGAAGGAAGAAAAACTTGCCGGATTAGCAAATATGGGAGAAATGGGAAGGATGTGACTCCGATGGTCAATAGAAATGTCAGTTTTTGCACTTAGCTGTCTCAAGAGCAAATAGTTGTAGAGAAAATATCACACCAAACCTGTGGATTGTAGACCTAGTTCTTGTAGACCTAGTTTTTGTAGACCTAGTTCTTGTTGACCTAGTTCTTGTAGACCTAGTTTTTGTAGACCTAGTTCTCTCAATTTTAGACTCGATAACTCAGTAATATTATTTTACGGTTTATACGAAGAACTCCCTATGGGTTTTAAGTGAAACCGAAATTATCGATGTAACATTACAAATCATATTTAGCTCTTTGTCACAGTTCATCAAAATCAAAAAGGGACACGATTTTTACAGGTAGCTGCAAAATAGTAAAATGCTTTAGAAGTATGCAGCTATATTAAGTTTTTTTTTTCATTCAGCTGGTGATATCCTAACATAAAAACATAAAAACACAAGGAGACAAAAAGGAGCTATTACTGCGGTGCTTCGCTGCACGGAATACGTCGAAATGCGTGTAGTGTTTGTCTTCTTCGAAGGCTATATTCCGCTGATTGAATTGAGACAAACCGTATAGCAAGTTACCATGCAAGCACAATCTTTTGTTTGCTTCTCGTTTTTTCACACGACGTTTCGTCGGGGCGGGACGAGCCCGCCAACCTTCTTTATACCTCGCAAAACATCGCTTTCTCTCTCCTCGCAAGTAGTGCAGGGTCATGCTCAGCACGTTACCCCTTGCGTTAAGCGACCTCCTCTTCGTTCTGCTCCCTATTCTTGTGAGGCATCGTGAAAATTGTCGCATGCAATGAGCGCCTCGTTTCGCGACCCTCGCAAGCGTGCGGTAAAGGGAGGAGGACAGCGCGTACCTTACTCTCCCGCGCATGCGCATGCATTTGATGCGACGACCGGGACGTAACATGGCCGGAAGGGGGAGGGTAAATACACAAAAGCGTAGCGCATGTAAAGCAAGGGCAAAAGAGTGAGTCAAACGTGTAACCTGGGATGGTTGGGAAACACTCATTTCCGCCGCTGCCGTTTGTATACGCTTCATGACTCGATAACAAAATATTCACGCAAACCACTTTTTTGTTGTTTTCTTTTTCTCTAGACAAAAAAAAACGTAGTTCAAATCTGTAGTTTGTTGGGTTAATTTGTTCTATAAAGATTTAAAATTATACTTTATAACACTTCTGAAATTGAGAAAATATTCTATGGAATAATATATTCACAGGCGGAGAACTGGAATGCTTATGTTAGAGATTTTTGAGGAAAGCGCGTTTATAGTCAGCATTGTTGTGAACTAGTGACATAATACCACAGCGGTCGTATGCTCGCAGCTCTTACAATAAAACGTTTGAAACTACGCTTGTGTCGTAAACAAATTTGTTTATAAAGACTTGTTTTCGCTGGCAATGGGAAAGACCAAGAACACAAGTTTCAAGCTCCTTCTATCATATTAATTCACAGTTTCGCTCGGCCGCCTTGGTATTATTATAGTAATCCGTACGTGGAAAAGACATATATCTTCTATGGAGGTCAGGGACGTCCTGAAGCCGAAGGAAAACATAGGCAATAATTGCCGTAGCCCTCAAACGGGAAAATAATATGTTTTTTTTTGTATGTCTCCACAACAGTTTAAACTTTACTGACTTAGTTCTTAATTCTACAATATTTATTGCGAAAACCGCGGTCAATGAACTCTACAGCTTACAACGACAAAAGGCCCACTCGTAAAATAAACCGTCTGGTAACTCGCGTTAATAAAATAACACAGTAAAAAATGCACATATATAAGTTGCGATGAATGTCGGTATTTTTCAACTTCGATTTATATGTTGCATTGCAAGAATATCGAAGGTGTTCAAATACCTTTTGACACCTTGGGTGAGCCGGACCACATGCCCGTTTTGTTGTTTGCCAGGGTACTCTATCGTTCTTTGTCAAAACAGGTATTCCGCTGGACACATCGAGGTCTGCAATGGAGCATTTTGAAGACGCCAAAAACCATGGTGAGGATGACTTCCATCAGATTTTTTCTGAGAGTATGCAATACACAGTACAATCATTATCTTTGATGGTGCCTATATTTGTTTTTTAATATGACCCGAGTATTGCTTCACGGAAATTAGTTGGGCATTTCTATTCGTCGCGTTCATGGCAGATGACTGACCTAGAGTTCTAAATTGGATGCCCATGTGAATCTGCAATTAAGTGTGCGCGTCATACACAAGATTTGGAACTAGTCGTTTGGTAAAAAATGAGACGACAATGACGAAACATCTTGACTAAGACTTGTCAACCTATTTAACACGAATATTCACTTGGACTCCCAAGATAAGACGCATGAGGCAATGACTTCCCATGAACAAAGCAGATGTGAAATTCAAGGTTATATTCTTAACTCCCAAATCGCACGACATAAAAAAAAGTTTACCATCGTCAAAGATTATCGGAAATAGTATAGACAACTTAGGGAACACCAAGAAGGTACTGGGGATAATTGCTTTCCGGGAGTGCTGGGTGATATTCCTATGCTACGTCTTTAGAATAGGAAAGCTCCATGAGTTTTTGTTGCAAAATTCAGTGTATAATATTTCCTTTTTTGAAACTTGCCTTAAGACAAATTCGTGCATGGGTTTCTCATATCTACACACAAATTCTGGACATGAAATAAAATGTATTATTTCCACTTTGTTTTCCTTTATGTATGATGCATCTACTGAATATGGTAAAAAAACGTTAGTCAACTTGATTAAATATGGTACATGCCAGGATGAAAATCGCATTCCTACATTTATTGTTAGTTTGGAGATTACTGAGCGCTTTTTCATATTTATATCCCATCGACCAAAGTCCATTTGGTGTAGGTTCCTCCCAACATTACACTGAACACGAACATATGAGAGTAAGGTTTCGCGAAATGCCACTGCGATTTGGTAAATCTGGATCTTTGCTAATCGGCACCATATCGTTCTTCGAAACATGCAGTGGTATATTAGAGTGTAGTTCTATCATCTGCAATATTTCACTAAAGCACGTTGATATGTTATACACATTTCATTTGGACTTGATCCTCTAAAAACACTCACGTTTCTGTTTTTTCTTGTTTCAGAAGGAACTGTGAATGGCTTTCTTGTTACTGAAGTTGAAAGTTGCACAAAAGCGTACAACAAAGTAAGTAATTATACTCTGACTTTAACCAGTGGAAATTTGACAAGTGACCGAATCTAAGGATTCATTGGATGGTAAGCTAGGTTAATCTTGCTATTGAAAATGAAGAGCGAGCTAAATGGCAACAGCAAATTACGATGTCTTCATTGTCCTTGTTTTGTTCAATGGGATATTATCCTTATAACTAATAGGTCTCACATTTATGGTATACTAATATATAAAGAGGCTCGCTATCAGGAACAACTTTGTTCCACTGCTGCTTTTTCACCTCTCCGGTTGTTTGATACTTTACCTAATCTTCAAAGTCGGTTTTTGTGCATCTGATTTCCATTTCTGTAAATGAAATCCGAACTTTTACATCCATTGAACAAGCCCAGGGAATAAACATTCATCAAAAGATATTTTCCACACATGTTCAGTGTGCAGCTCGATATTTAGAACGGGGTTAAAAATGCTCACCCTTTAGAATAAATGTCATTTTTAAGAAGTTTGGTGCTTAAACATCTGTTAGCATACTCCCAACGGTATTACTCATAAACTGTATGTATACTTCAGGCACGTATCCAGGGGGGCGGCCCATGGTGCCCGGCCCCCCCCCCCCGAAATCTTCCATTTTGCTGGGGCCTCCTCTCCCCCTCCCCCTTATACAACATTTTGTCATGGTCGGCTCCCCCCCCCCCGAAACAAAATTCTGGCTACGTGCCTGGTATACTTTATTGGGTAATACATAAATATATAAAAAAAGAAGTTCTTTATTTAGGTGATATTTTGTAAAGACTTTAAGTGTAAAGACAATTTAAGGAGAGATCACTTGTAAACCGTACACTTCGCTTTGAAATGTATTGCTTGTTTTTTTAGACGCTGCTTGGGGACCGCGTCGAACGATGTGTGTACATATGTGAAGGACTACCTTTACGCACTGCCAAAGAGAAAATGGAACACCTTGCAAGGTATATTTTACGGCTGGATGTGTGCTTAGCTATGAATTATTTTATTGCCTTTCAAAAGGCTTTATATATATTACAAGAATAATCAGAAGCGTGATATACTTTCTGTCCAACGAACCTTATGATAAATAATTTCTTTAAAATAAAAAAATGTAGTGTATTTAATATGTTTTATTACTCTAAGGGTGTACTATGTTCCTCTAGTAATTTTAAACAATACAGCGCTGCGACTGACGAAGGAATGTTTCACATATTTTAGCATATTATCGCAGAACATGGCGGCCCGGCAGATGGGTCTTGATGTGAGCAATAATCACATTTCTAAATTCACTATAATACACCGCAAAAAAAAATTTCTTCTGAAATCTAATGCCCCACATTAAGATAATAGAACACGAATATGTTAAATATACATGTCTTGCACATACGTCACATCGCGTACTTTTCACCAATATAAAATAGAGAGAGAGAGAGGAAAGCAGCTTTGTAGGAATTTCGAGTGACCGGTTAATCTTTTATAATCTTCTGGGAAGAGAATAGCGCCGTCTGGGCAAATCTGGCAGGCACAAAAGAGGGTCCTGGTAAAAGTGGAGCTCCTTCCTCTCCTTTTCTCTGGTGGCCATCGGAGCGCTCTTTCGATGACCTCATGTGCCAGGAATGTATTTTCTCTCAACCGCACTTGACATATCGTCATTTCTGTAAGAAATTAGGCCATGAAAACAAGATCAGCAGTCTTTCGATATCGAGTCCCATAAGAACATACCGGGTGTTTAAAGAAGCTTTAGGATGGCATAACAGCAAATTAACATTATTGAAAGAAAGAAAACATCACGGGCATTTCAAACTTTTGAACATGCAAGATGTTGACATTAACCAATAGATAGCGTGGCATGCTTAATGGAAAGGGCAGCATATACAAAATGGCCGGGCTGTTAGCTGTTTGCACAGATTAAGAGCAGCGATCAGTCAATGGATTTGTGTGGTGGATGGGCGCGACACCTTATGAAATAAATATAATAATGCTACAGAAATATGGAGATCCGTGCATTAGCAAGAGCGCCGTTAGAAATGAAATATCTGTGATCAGCAACACTCTGTTCGTGTGGCTGGAGAGTTGCTAATCAGGAATTGACGATAATTCATCGTTAAAAATGGCGGCCCACTCATACTCTTCTTTCACTAATGCAAAGTTAAGGGCGTAAATCAAACTGACCAAAAGTGAAATGAGAATATTCAGAGTTGCAAAAAGGTCGATGTCACGAACAGCACTCGTGTTGGGTCCGCTGAACGACTGGTATATTTACCCACCCCAACATGGCGAAAGCACGCCACACGCTAGGTGGCTCCTGCGAAGTACAAAATGAATCCAAGCTCCCATAAGTGTCTGTTGCAAAGATCTATAGTAAAAATATATGTGGAAACTTGCCTTAAGACAAGTACGTGCATGGATTGCTTCATATTTAAGCACAAATTCTGGTCATGAGACAAAACATAATATTTCAGATTTTGCTTTTTTTACGCAGGATACATATACTGAAGATGGTACATGCCAGGATGGAAATTGCATCCCTGACATCTAGTTAAATGTCTGTAGTATAGTACGAAACATGTTCGCAGTGCATACACCGGTGAGTTAGTTTTTACTACATACTATTGGTGCCTTTGCGTTTCTTGATAATATATTACTCATTATGTATTTATTGTGCACACGCAATCGCGTGGAGATACTTGAGTTATAGAAGTCGCAAATATAGAAACAGGCAGCACTTCTTGCTTTTAGCTTTAACGCTTAAAGTTAATACCACATACTATGATGTGTATATATTAAGGAAGGTGACGACGACGACGGGGCCGTGGCGGCACAACCATCTTCCGCCGGGACCCAAATGCTGACACGGTCTCTATAAATATATTATGTGTTTTATCATATTGTCCTGTCTTGTCTTTTCTGCTACAGAAACCATCATCCTAAACATAAGTAGAATTTCAAATTGTCCCCAAAACAAACATACCTTTTCTTCTTTTTCCAGAAAGCGTCACCCATGGTACATTCAATTGCCGCTGCTGCTCAACCAACTTTTATACCCCCGGCCTCGCCCGCTGAATTTGCAAGAAAAGATTCCTCGTGCTTTTAGCGTTATGTATGGATAGTAAAAATGTTTTGTTTTGTTGAATGTGCCTATTAACTTGTACGGTAAAAGTACAATGTCATGCGAGTACAGCTGCTTGTGAGTTTGCTTTAAGTTTTGTTATATAATGATGGTACTTTCCCTACTTCCCCGCCAAAGTGTGTCGGGTGTCAGGACCTTCAAAAATGGCAACAAGAGCTTTTAGTCCTGGCGTTATCTTTTTTGTACAACCACGAAAGAAAAAATAAAAGCTTCAATATTATTTGTATGAAAAATGCTCATATGTTCTTATGTAAGCGGTCGTAACGAAACACTGTGTTTACAGTCAGTTATCAGGCGAACCTGAGCGCAATTTGATTTATTATCAAAAACCCTAATCCACATAAATACACTCAGTGATGTTGGCAACGTAAGCACACATCCTAATATATGCTGAAGGAACGCTACCAGTAATAATTTTGCGTTACATTTAAGTAATCCGGATGAATATAATTCATTTTGAAGAACCAATATCATTACATCTTCGTGTGGCCTGATTTGTGTTTGGTAGAAGCCAGTGGCAAGCCGGTTTTACTTGGGGACTTTACAAGTACTTCCGTGACATATGTCTATCGCCTTCCGTTTGGCTTGGGACTTCATAACAAAAACTTTAATAATTCAAACTGGCCATGAACAGTACTGATATATATGCTGCTTTATAAGGAACACATTTATTGTAAATCGTTAAGTTACGCTTTTTGAAAGGCACACTTCGTGCTTATTTTGAAACAATGGCTGTGAAAATGCAATTCATCCTTAACTGCGTCCATCTCAAGGACCATTCTCAGTTTATCTGTGCAGGTTATCATGACAGTATGATTATTTGTGCATTGTCATTCGCAAACTTTGTTTTATAAATACCAAATCATATTTCTTCACTGCACTCTGTACAAAAAAGAGTAACTATACGAACCGTACTCAATTATTTGAGCAAGTAAGTTATTTGCTAGCATCTTTGTTCGGTATTTAAATCATGACCTCATTAACGGATAAACCTAAAGTGACTATATAAAAGCTGAGGCTACGTGTTTGGGGACGCGAACTTGATGACATTGGAGAAAATATTCAATTATGAAACATGTGGACGCTCGGACCTCTTTCTCGAAAGAAGAGGTAAAAGCGCAACGCCGCTATCAGCGGATATGACGTTCGACAGCACACCGACGTAGTTTCCAATAAACTTTTACGATGGTTTACCTAGACGATGGTGTCAGCCTAAATAGCCGTCTACCTAGGTGTTATCTTCTTGCCTCATCTTTCCAACAGCGCTTGGAAACGGTGAGAAGGGAAATAATTTCAGACCATCCTTATCGGTCAGAAAACAACCGGGTTCTAAACCCCAAAGCAGACGTCTTCGACGTAGGGTGACGAATGCGACAGAGGGGAAGTTCCGGTAAGTGTTGAGGGCAATAAGGGGAGAGAACCTTTATATTCACTGCACTGCCAGGCAGGAGGGAGTCTTAAGTCCGCCCACCGGGACATCAAGACCAGAACAGGATACAAACCACCAGTCAGCATGAGTCTACACTTCAGTGCAGCCTTTCTGTGCAGCGTTGTCCTGACAGTACTCCAAGTAACCACAGGTATGTTTCTGAGGAACGTTTCTGCTATGTTCACTCATTCGCAATCGAAAGATTACTAGTTCCTTCGCAGACTCGCGTATGATTTCAATGAAGAATCAAGCTATCTAGGGCATGAGGATTGCATTAATATTAAAAAAAGGACAATACTTCAGCTTGCTCGAGTTGGTGGTTCATGCTTACACTTCACAGCGCACAACAAACGACACACTTCAAAAATTTCACTTGCACGAAGTTCACTCACAAAAGTTTACTCACGCTGCGCAGTGTAAATGTTCTTTCTTTGTGTGAGTGAACTTTTAAAGTGTGTCTGTTCTTGTGCGCTGTGATGTGTAAGAATTAAGAAAAAGTTCATCCAAACATGGCGTTAACAAAAGAGAATTAAAAATTTGCCGCACCAAAGTTCGCAGACGTATTATAGTTCGAAAAGATTATTTTTGGAGCCTTTTGCACATATTTTGTTTATTACTCTTTAAAATACGCTGACATTACCTACGTGGAAAGCAAGTTCTCTTAAAAAATAAAACCTTGAGTATTCGCCTAACATTCCAAAGATAAGCAAGTTTATTTAGTTTCGACAAATAATTAGCATATGTATCCTCTTGGACACGATCATCTATGCGTGTTTTGAATTCGGTCTATGCATTCTAAGGGGTATATAACGGAAGAGCAAAATAGGTTAAAAAAGTAGAACTCAGTGTTTTCGAAATGCTTACCCTCAAGCGCAGGGTAAGTGCCTCGAAGTCAGCTTTGTAATTCCTCCGTAAGCACCCCATAACGCATGAGGACGGTTTCAGCCACAACTCTCCATTCGTGAAGCCACCGTATAAGTGCACTCCGAAAAGCAGAAAAAACAAATGTGTAAAATTTGCGTTTTCTTTTTTTCTGTCTTTCTCGTTTTTGCAATAATTGCGGAGAGATTTCTGTAGCTCAGGTTTTTTAAGTTCGAAGTTTATTCAGTGGGCTGGCAGAATGTCAGATCTCAGCACCCAAAGTATTCTGAAAATTAATCGATTCTTAATTATGTCACAAGTTCAAGAAACGTTGCACCACAACTGCGATTCAGGCTCATACTTGAAAATAAAAAGTTAACATTAAGACAAGTGTTGTTAATCACCGAGATATAAAATAGTAACTTGAAGACTAAACTTGTTCAATCCCACGTGTCTCAAGTCAGAATATTGTACGTTTCGCAGTGATCTTGACCATCGTACCGCGATATCCATAACATAATATAAGACAGTGTGCGAGATCCCAATTTGCTCAATCCACTTGAAACAGCTTTTCCTAAGCCACCCAATTCATCTTGGAAATCCCTGATTCAAATAAAATCAGAGTGTTTACTTTGAAATCAAGAATCAAACCTGGGTTGTAGGGGTATTAGGAATAAATACGAGAGGGCTCTTTCACCAACTCTACCTTATATAGTAACCGTTCCAGCAACAAACGTGCAGTCGCAATTAAACTTAACTAAAACGCCAGAGCGTGCGTCTTTTTCCGCGGGGCGCTGGACTGGCGGAAGCCAGTGGTACCAATTAGTCACGTGGCGGCGGGCCCATCGCAAAGCGCGGGGGGAGCGCTGTAGGTTCTCTGATTAAATGCTAGGGAAACTGAAGCGGTTTTGTATTTGAGTAAAAACACAAAAAACCATCTTCATTTGGCCTCCAGTATCACGACTTCCGAGATTATTTTTCAATTTGGTGCACGGAGGCTGCAGAAAATCAGTTTCAAAGTACCGCTGAAGCCACTCCTTCTCGGAGCATTGCGTCATAAATGGAGTTTTCAGAATCTCCTCTCTCGCGCATTTTCAGTGGCTATCAAAGCTATGCACGCGGACTCTTGCTAATTTCAAAAAGGTCAGAAAAAAAAATGTCACGACTGGTGTTAGTGCGGGGGAATATGCCTGGCAAGCTTGCAACTGCGTCCGCTGCCCACACGATCGACCTTCGTTTGGCGCCTGAATGATCCTCTTATCACGTAACGACTGATCGGAGGCATTTCGTGTTTTCCTGCGTTAAGTTGCATCTTGGGGGAAAACAAACATAATATTCGGGTTCATGGGATACAAATACTCAAGAATTCACCTCGAACTCGTTCTTTTCGAGAATCTCTTCAGCTTCCCTTTAAATGAAAGGACATGCACCCGCTTGTCTCTTTTTTTTTCTTGTATTTTTATTCTGCACTTTGCATTACACAAGTCATTTCCCTACACAAAAAAAAATAAATAAAGTTAAAATAAAATCATTTTGATTATTGCGTATTTTTTTGTTCGCTTAGTATCTGATGCGATACCCACCCAAGCTTGGAGTCTACCGTGATCCCTCCCCCCCCCCCAACCCCTCTCTTTTCCCCCGCGCTCTGAAATGATCCGGCGCCATGTCACCCGGCTGCCGCCAAAAAAGTGCACCGCGGAAAAAAAAAAGATAAAAAAGAAAGCTTGTTTGAGCGTTTTAGTTAAGTTTGATTGCGACTTTACTAATGTCCGACATGCCCTCTTGTATATATAAAGTAAATAAACAGGGCCACACTGCGAATTAACCCCGATATTCATTCACCTTACGCTTTTACCAAATATACAATCTCCCAAAGTAGGTTAGAACTTTTTTTTAAATACTGAATAAGTGTAAATCATGCATTACCATCGAGAAGGTACAACCCCACAAGCTGTACGAGACTACAAACAGCATATTGCATAATTATATAAAATGTCTAAATAATAGAGAATGAGTATAGTGGAGCTAACGTCTATAAAGTGCGCTGAGAAAGGCACAACGGGTTGCTTGAAGTTACAAATGAACCGCGCAGTCTATTATTACTCTCGTCTCGCCTTAATATAGGCCTCATTAATATGGATACTCGGCTATTTGGACACCGTTTCAGGAGACCAACTGGCAAAATACGTGCATTTTTGTCTTGTTGTTATGGACAACTCACGTTATAGACGATTTTAATGGGAACGAAGGTGTCCATATTAACGAGACATCGCAGTGATCAGAACGACCGGCACTATAATATAGCAAGATAGAGAATACATACAGAGGTGCCGAAATCGTAAAAGAATAAAGGGTGAACTGTTACGGATATACCTATCCATAATTTAATATAACACTTTTTAGACATTTTTGGTGGCGTTATCAGTAATATTTCATTTATAGAAAATACAAGATAAGGTCCTTATTACGTGGTTTCTAAATATCATGAGAAGAATGTATATTTTCCTTATTCAACCTCTGAAAAACCGAAACCGTCATAATGCTAAGTTACCCACCCATTCTTATATTTAGTTCCCATGTCTTTTTTGTCGTCCCTGGATTTCTTGGGAAATTCAATTAGTGGCCGATATTTTAAGCGAAAATGTCAAAGCTGAAGCATATTTTAATTAAAAAAAGAAGAAAACTATAAACCTTAGCTTGAAAAGCTCTTAAAACTTCGCACACCACTAAAACAACGCAAGGCACAGAGGGAAATGTGTGCAAGGAAATCACTTTATATTTTTATGCAAAACCCTGTTGTGATATTAGTGAGACACATCTTGTTGTGTCGCACGTGGCTTGTCTTTCATAATACTCAACAACTTTTGTATTTTCTCATATCCGCCTGACTTTCAAATCATTTTAGACATACCAAACATTTCTTCATGCCAATTAGAGTGTATGCGCTGCTTTCAGTGCGCAAGCATTTTTACGTAGAAGGTGTGCGGAATCATTTTAGGTTAGTTTCTACCCTCGCCCTATTTATTAATTTTCACTTTTCGATCCTTAAGTTTACTATCCTAGTTTTCTATGACACGGCGCCCTTTAATTATTTACGAAAAAAAAAGGACTTGAATTATATAAACGAATATGACGGATAGAAATACACAGATGGCGTTTTTCTTCTTCAATACAGTTTTTTCGGCTCCAGCAACGAAGTGCAAAAAGTCTACGAATCCTGGATTTGTGAGTATGCCTGTTATCAGAAATAAATATGTTTGTATCGAACTACACATCCAATTATACAAACACTTTTATACCTGTTCAAAGAGATCAATGCTTCTCTTCTAAAATGCTATCGAGCAACAACATAATAATTGTTTGGTGGTAAACATGAAGACCAATAAAAAAGCTATTTATGGTTTTATGTGTTCTCCTCAGAAAATATTGTAAGGCTCATGATATTTACTTCTACATCTGCCCCTGGATTCTTATATAGCCTCAGAAGAAACTGAAACATGGCTACAGATATTGTATAGTCGTGATTATGAGTTTGCTTAAGTGCTCCCAAATATAAGTAGTAGATGACAATTTTCATCGCTGCAGAAGCTCATTTCTCTATAAAAGTCGGGAACTTCATTGTGACTAAGGCATTAAAAATGACGACTGTAGTATTTTTTTAGTATTTTACACTAAGATTAGTATCGCTTTAGAAGAAGGTATTTTAAAGCTCAAGATTTTTTGTTTCTTTTAGTTATGAAGTTTGCTTTTACATACTATTTTATGGCGTGGGTGAAAAGTGGTTATGACAAACATATTTCTTACATGGTTAATAAATTTTTAGATAAAAAATCGGAGTATTTTCGTAGTTACTGTGTTCATTGCTGATTTTGAAATCAATCAAATTAATTGTGCTTTTGGGTGCAAAGTGTTTATAATATTTTTAAAGACATTATAACAAGTCTCACCACATTGAAGTGTTGAAGCTAAAGATTAGTGCTTAAATTATTTTTTTGGATAATACATTTAAGAAAAAAATTATAGGTTTTATCTTTGTATCCTAGCTTTAACTTTTGCAAGAAACTGCTTTACGAGAATTTTAACATGTACGGGCACTATATGACTTTCGTCGTATGAATAACGTATACATTAGCCGTTGATGGGCCCTGGTTTTTATGCTTAGGACACTACTTACAGTTAATTTTAAGATTTTCGTACGATGTTGTGAAAATGTGGTAAAATAGTTGCAGTAGAGAAACCCAGACATTCATTGCAAACACATAAAGTCAAGATTAATAGCACGTTAATAAAATCACTAGGGGCAACATGAACGTCACTCTGAAGTGACGCTTATGCTACTATGCTACTTTGATTACTTTGAATTCACTGTATTTTTTTATTTTTCTGTTTGTTCCAGTTTAAGTGGAAGTTGGCAGCTAACACGTGTCAATACCTCTGCGAAGGGTGGCCTACCCGATTTGAATATGAAGACAATGGCACTCCGTGTGTGGTAAGTATTGCACCATTTCGTGTACGCTGCTGTGGGAGTTCTGAAATATCCGAGCACACTTGCGTATCAACATATAGACAGACTCCTTAGCGATAACAAGGTCAATCGAAGACTATATACACAAATTCCTTCATAGTTAATGCCTTTTTAGAGTATTTCAGTTTATGGGTTACACAAATATAAAAGCTGCAATATTTAATATATTTATGACTGTCTCCAAAACAACAAAAAAAAAACATGCATTAATAGAACCCCGTTTTCGCACACTCTACTTGAAATACATTGAAGATATTTTGAAACCAAGCATCAAATAATAACGCTCAGGATTTATCTTCGAATTAAACGTGTCTTACGAATTGACGCACCGCGGGGCAATCTGTATTTCTTAGATGACACTTGCACTGAGCGTCACATATAACCCAGTAATACTCAGCCGTTATGACAATATGTTAAACATTATCTGTAAAGGTGTTTGGCGGATCGGGGCACACGCCGCAGTACGCATTCTCGTATTTCAAGATACAGAATTGTTTGCACAACGCCCATTTCGGCGTATAGATTATACGGAGTGATCACACTGCCACTTGGATTATGTCTAGTTCTATAGCTACTTCGGAATCTTAATCAAGGCGAAAATATTACACAAACATACCGTATCTTTATATTCGTATAATGTTTTAGCAGGGTTCCGGTCACATGAAAGAAGTGAAGTCTCCATATGTTAGTTTCTCATTAAAAGAGTGTTAGTGGTAAACGACTGCATATTACTGCATCTCCACCGCTATCTTTTGTCAGTCCTGAAACGACATCGATTGTAAATGGTTGAGTTTTAATACTATATTACTCTGTATAAATCCAGAATTTAAAAGCTTAAGGGTCCCGCAACGATTTTTGAGGGGCGACATTCCCACATTCAAGAGAACGCTGCTGCGATTGGTTATAAAATGAAAAAAAGGTTAAGCATAAAAACCCAGATGGCACAAGACAGGCGTGCCGTTCCACGAGTTACATGGACAATCGCATTTCCTAATTAATCACAATATGGGGAGCTGTAACTTGAAGAACTTATAGTATGATAAATAGACCAATAGCATGCCTTGATTCAACAAAACCATGCAATCGTGTATTTGAGCTAACCCCTTTCTTCTATATATAATTCCATATAAAAAATTGTAATTCCAGTTATTTGATATAATGCTGCTATATGTTTACAGGTATTCCCTTAGAAACAATCACTCTGAACCTTTCGTGGAATTTATTGCCAGGATGTGTAAACGGCACAAGTCATAAACAATATAGGGCCTCTCCCTGATATCTCTTTCACTCATTAGGTTCCGTTCTGAGGCACTAAGTGTCGGAATTTACGAGATCCAGTGCCCTGAGTAACCACGATAACAAACATGCTGCTTAGCGAAGGCCCGTGCCAAGTTTTTGCTTGCTTACACCGCCACCCACGGAAGACTAAAAACAAAACATTTGACCCTGAACGTGCTATTACAAAGAGTAAAACGCGATGAACAAAACACCTGCACTTTTTCGTTTGCTATAACTGTTTAAGTGAGTAAACCTTACACAGGTTCGATCGCGCGTTACCCTGACATTTTATACACTATATATATATGTGTATGGAACCCAACACATATGATTCACGAACGGAAGCGTAAACGCCACATCGGCTAAAAAGTTTTTATCAGATCACAAGGTACGTCCTTTAACCTTGCTAAAGGACAATTTTTTATTTCATAAATAGGGCTGTTCAATTGGTCGCTTAACCTACCAAATAATCGATTAATGCTTTAATCACGATTATTTTTAACCGGTTAGTAGGTCATTTTTTTACGAACCAAAATGAAGCAAGAATTCAATGCTTTCACCGCGCGAACATTGACGAGTACACCTATATGAAGGAAAACCTCACGTGAAATGTTTACCTGAAGTAAACGGTAAGGGCGACATTTCAACTGCAGACAAGTGCAAAAGGTTACACGTGTCTTGGCCACAAAAATATTACGCATGGAAATGACCGAGACCAATTATTCACTTAATTGATCGAATAA
>JAZHYW010037783.1:0-19137 GCA_037355805.1 Ixodes ricinus | reverse complement strand
TCTGTGTACTTCGTTCCCGGTTACGTATTGCTTTGCTAGTCCAGCGGTGTGAATGGTCTTTTCTTTATGTGTGTATGTTTTTCTATACTCGTTTCACCTTATGTTGTGCCGCAGCTGAAGGCTAGAAGCGCGAGCTCATAGCGTTGGCAGCTGTCTCTTGAGTCACAAGAGCTTGCGTCGCCGAGATGTGACCAGCGCAAGGAGCTCGCGCTTGTAGCCTTCTCACTGCGGTACATCATAAAGTGAAACAGAGTATAGTTCAGCTTGGCCTTAAGTCAAGTATGAACCAACTAGCTCAGCAACTCCAAGCCTGTTACCGCAGCATTGCTTCCTGCGATTCAGTGCTAACTTCGTGTTTCGCAGCGTGATGTGTGTTGTGTTGTTGGGCGTGCGTTGGATCACATAAGATTGCTAACTGGACGGTCTGAACCTAATATGGGACATATAGCTGTCCCAACAGGGACGATGCGGGACTCGGGACGCTTTGTGAATAGTCGGGACAGTCCCGCGAAAATCCAGGACGGCTGGTAACCCTGCCTTTGCTGCTTCTAGTATCATGAGTTTAGTATCTTTGCATAGTTTCATCATTATTACCCTGGCAGCTAAATCAGCCATACATTAGTGGGTGCTGTTCCATAGCACCATCTAACGAAAATCAATTTATCTAGATGTAACCCTGTCAGGAAAGCCAAGGCAGGAATAATGTAGTGATGGTGCACACTCCCAATAGGGTGTCTTCTCTGTCCTTGGTAACCTTCAACCCAGTACAGTACTTGACCAAGTGAAACTGTGACCCTTACGTTTATTTACAAAACTATGTCCTCTTGACAGTGCACTAGTGATTGCTGTTCCTCTGTTGAGTGTGCTTCAAATGAGGGGCAAGGAGGCGTCCTCATCTTATGAGTGGGGATCCCCAGGATGACCCGTCCCGGGGATGGTATGGAGCCAGTTGCTATCATAGCAGGCTTTCACGTGGGACTTTATTAAATAAGGAACTCGCTGTAACATGATCCGGAAAGATTAGTGCCTGCAAGTTACAAGCTCAAACTTTCACAAGAGGTGTAATTTAGTGGTCGATTTCGGCTCAGCTTTCAAGCGATGGACTTCATTCCTGTGAAAAATTAGAATGCCCTTGACATCTCTTTACGGTGCACGCAAAATCAGACGATTGAGTCAGTCAGTAGATTAACTGAAAAACAGTGAGGGCGCAGGCAAGTGCAAGTTTTACCATTTTGTTAAAACACTTGAGATTGGGCGTGAAAAAACTTGCAAACAACTGAAGGTAGAAGAGTCAGTGGAAAGAAGTCAGTCGAGATCGATGTCTCCAAACTCAGCTGATATGCTTATTCAGTAAACCTCTTATATATGCTTTCAAAACTAATAATTGTCCCCAACAAGAAGAAAAACATATTTTTTTTTACATGCTTTGCAGTTGTTAATGTACACACTTATGACACGCCATGACCTTGCACGGTCACTCTGCGTTCGAACAGAGCTCACACTTCTGAGAACCCCCCTCCAACCAGACCCGGAACGACCTTGCTGGCCAAGCCCACTGAACTGATAGGAAAATCTCAAAGAGAACAAAAGGCACGTTACCCTCCACGCTATTTGTCATCTTCACACTGAAACCTAACTTTCCACAAAATTCTTGCGCTGCTTCACTCAGACAGCTAAAAACAAAAAAACACTCACACACACACAAGGCAAGATCCAAAAAAATTATAAATCGCAGGAACGCCTTGGTACTGTCAGCAAGGTACATGGATGCCTGGCTTATAAAGTTGCCTATTGACTTAATTCTATATTGTTTCTCTTACAGCTTGTTTGACATCATTGACTTCTTTGTCTACCACTTCTGTCTCCGACCACTGTGCCGTGCAGTCGTTGCTTTGCTGTATATATATGTTGCTATTTCAGAACTGGCCACTTTAGATTTTTATGTTTCTTTTATGCTCAGTT
Source organism: Ixodes ricinus (assembly GCA_037355805.1). Taxonomy (NCBI): domain Eukaryota; kingdom Metazoa; phylum Arthropoda; class Arachnida; order Ixodida; family Ixodidae; genus Ixodes; species Ixodes ricinus. Next base: position 17,175 of record JAZHYW010037783.1, on the reverse strand, counting down.
CGTTTATCATTCAAGCACCTCGAAGTTTGCCCTACATACTTAAACCCACACTCTAAAGGGTATTTGATACGCGACTCCTTCCTTACAATGTGCCGATTTCTTTCTATGGGCTTTCTGGCACCCCTTCCTTTCTCTTTAAAATGGGGTAAAGGTCCGTTTACACTCTTGCGACCGAGTACGACCGAGAGAGACCAGACCGGTTTTTAAGCCTCTTGCGATCTCTTAGGACCGGACGCGCTACAGCGGAGCTGGTCCGTATCCGTATTGATCCGTATTGAATTTACACCAAAGTTATTCGCACAAACTTTTACATTGTTGGAAATTGCGTGTAAATATGGCATGACTGCGAATCTCTTTTTTTCTCGATTTCTTTCTTTCTTTTCCCTTGTCCTGCTCATTATAGTCACTTACCTCGTAATGAGATCTTCTCCGTGTCGCGCGGTGCTCAGCCTCTCACACTGCCCTTTGACTGCCTTCACTATGAAGTGTACACAAGACCTGTTTAAAGCATTAGTGATCAATGACCTAACAACACCCGCTTTTACAGTCTTAGAGTGGCAGCTCTTTTTTGGAAGGATCGGTTTTGGATTTGTTTTTCCATATTCCCAGCATAATGCTTCACCCACGTGAATTTGTAGATACGAAGAACTGCAGCAATTTATTCTCTGGCTGCTCCACCGTGAACTTCAGCTCAGGAGCTGATGACCGTAATTAACATTTCTAGCTTTTCCGCCACTCCAGTCTGAAAAGCACACACAACGATATCGTCGACATATCTTCTGACAACTCAACTGCTCCGAAGGGATTTTTTCCAGTCCATCAATCACGACAGAATCAAGGAAGTTTAAGTAAATCTCTGCCAACACTTGTGCCACAGAAGAACCTATGCAGACCCCTTCTTTTTGCACATATTTCTTTCCCTCATACTCTGCCTCACTAGGCATGGGCGAATACGAGGATTTTGGGTCCGAATCGAATACAAAGCGAATAGGGATTTTGGCCGAATAATTTTGAATCGAATAGTTTGAATAGTACGAGACACAAATACCGCAAGATATGTTTAAACTATAGTTTTATATTTACTTTTATTTGGTCTTAGAAGTACTGTAAATGTTAATTTCGGTGTGTACTGGGTTTGGGAGCGCGAAATGGTCGAAATTGTCGGTAGCTCGCGCCACCTGGCCGGAAATGCAAGCCAGAGTATTCGGAAAGGTAGAGATAATTCGATATTGTCGAATAATTCAATTATGTCGAACACTTAAATTCGATTCGAAGCGAATGCCGAAAAGAACAGAATTTCGATGGGCTATTCGTAATAACCGAATATTCGCCCATCCCTATGCCACAGTTGAACGAAGATAAAAATCCAAAACTGCCAGAAAAATGTCTAAGGGAATCCTGAACCTGATTGGAACTTTAGTAAAATAAGCTCTAGCACTTCCTTCACTTTCTTCATTAGTCTGTTTTTTTCCAAGGAATAGTACAAGTAGTTTATATCCATAGAAAAAACCGAACACTTCCTGCCATGATGAATTTCCAATTTACCGATTAATTTGTTTGTGTTCCTTAGCTACAGAGAGTTTTCTAACTGAACATACCTCAACCCTTGTTGCAGAAACGTGGACACTAGCTTCTGCCATGTTCCATTTTCATTAATAACTGTGCAGAAAAGGAAGCTCCGGCTTATGATCTTTAAAAAGAAGCCCAGAGTTGACTGCTTTCAACTCATTGTGCTCTTCGCCTTGCCCTCGAGTTCGTCCTCTTTAAGGATCCCACAAATCTCTTTCCTCATTTTTTCCCATAGAGAGAAATCGGTACCTTGTGAGGAAGGAGTCAGTGTATGGGATACCTTTGGCGTGTGGGTTTAAGTATGTGGTGCAAACTTCCATGCGTTGGAATGATAGACTAACTGAGTATAAAAGAAATCTAAAGTTTTAGTGGACAATTCTGAAATAGCAACATATATACAGGAATGCAACAATTGCATGGCACAGGGGCCGGAGAGAGAAGTGGTACAGAAAGATGTCAACGATGTCAAAGGAGTTTTAAGAGAAACCATTATAATTAAAATCAATAAACAACTATATAAGTCAGGCATCCATGTACCTTGCTGATAGTGCCAAGATGTTCCCGCGTTTATACTTATTTTGGTTCTTGCCTTGTGTGTGTGTGCGGGGGGGGGGGTTCCTTTGACTGTCTAGTGTAGCAGTGCAAGAAGTTTGGGGGAAGTTAGGTTTCAGTGTGAAACTGACAAATAGCCTGTAGGGTAATGTGTCTTTTGTTCTCTTTGAGGTTTTATTATCAGTTCACTAGGCTTGGCGAACAAGGCCGTTCAGGAATGGAAGGGGAGTTCTCAGAAGTGCGAGGTTTGTTTAAATGTAGAGTGACCGCATGGTCATGGCGTGTCAAAAGTGTGTACTAGAGCCACTAAATGAGCTGCGCTTCGAGTGTCGGCACTCTGTTCCCCAACATTGTTTGTGGGCGCCACCATTTTGGGGCTTGTGCAGAGCAGACGCAACTTTCGATTGTCACGATTCAAAAGTGTGACTCTCTCAGTATTAGATTCGGTGTTAGGAAGCTTATGTAATATTGCTCTGCTCTGTCGCGAACTGTTTAAACATTTTGTGGAGGACGGAAAAGCGTTTCCTGTGATTTCATATAAAGCATCAGATAACTGGCAACCATGATTTTGAGCCACAATATGGCCAAGTGTCGTTACTCTGAAGCGTAGCTTGTTTAGTGGCACTAGTGTGTACATTAATAACTGCAAAGCTTGATAAAACAAAATAATTTTAAAAATTTCTCTTGGTGTTGGTAGGTGACGATTTTGGTTTCAAAAGCGTGTATGAGAGGTTTGCTGAAAAAAGCGTATTAGCTGAGAGGGGCATCCCAGTGGCTGAGTGGGCTTAACGCGTCTCCAGCTCGGAGCGTGGAGCGAAAGCTTGCGCTGCAGAACCTCTTGGGTTCGATTCTCCACCCCCCGCCCATGTTCGATCTGTCTGTCTATGCTGGTGGCGCAAACTTCATTGTAAAGAAAACTTCATCAGTCGCCCATTGGCTGCTGCTCCTGGGGACGAGCTGTGACGTCACAGTAAAGTTCTGGCGATAAAGTTTGATGTATGCTCGTCAAAATTGTAAAGTTCGCCGTGACGTCAGAATGTCGTCACGATGAAGTTGTTTCTGTAAAGAAAACTTCGAGAGCTTGGGAGCTCGAAGTCGCGAAGTTCATCGGTAAAGATGGCGGAGCTTTGTTGTGCTTTGTTGCCGACAGAGTGTTTCGGGAGCACCGCGACGCCTTTCTGCTCTCGGACGATTGGTTCGTCGCGAATTACCGACTGACGAAGGGAGCGACGAGGTGGCTGTGCGAGCAGCTCCGCCCCGACCTACAACCGGACCGCACGACCATTCGTGTTATCACCGTAGAGCAGCAGGTGTTGTGCGCCCTGCGTTTCTACGCGGCCGGCGGTTTTCAAGGAACGCTGGCCGAGCCCTTGGCGGTGCCGCGGTGGTCAGCGTGGACTCGGTTGCTGCCCGGACCAATACTCGATTTGAAAACATGTGGTCAATCAGCATGTCGAGCTGTCGGTCCGAGCAGCAAGCCCCTTGCTTCTTTTTCTTCGCCGCAGGAGTTGAGGCGCAGCTGCCGTTGTCCGCCTATGTCAGAGAAAAACAACGGAGCAGGAACGGTGCGAACCTCGAATGCCATTCTAGAGTTACGACTAAACGCGAACTATTTATATTAAAATAACGCATGTCATTTATGTAATTTGAATACGGATATCTCTGAATTTAATATGTATATTTGTTCTGCTTTTTTCCGAAAAAATAGCACCGCAGTTGACGAAGCGCGTGCTCCCCAGATTTCCCTCTCGGGACTTTCTCGCTCCTAAAAATCTGTGAAGTTTCAAGTTAACAAGTGCAGCGAACCGTGACGTCGCTGTGAAGATGCCGCCCGATGAAGTTGGGTGCTTGTGAAGTTATGGCTCCTCCCCCTGGCCACGTCACGATGAACTTAGTTTATAGGTTTCACCAGCATAGACAGACTGGATGAGTTTTGTACCTGCATGCATTTGAGTAATCACTACCGCGTGGTGCATGTTAAAGACTCCCAGGTTAGTGGTTCTACTGCACTGGCTAAATTTCTCATCTACAGCTAAGAGGCAAGTCGCCCGTTGAGCATATTAGCATTAGGGCTGTCCAAACATACATACGGCACATTTTTTGTATTAGTTGAGTTTGAGACGTCGTCTGACTGACTTCTTTCCCTGTCTCTTTAACTTTTTTGGTTGTTTCAAGTTTTCTGCACACGCAGTCTCAGGTGTTTTAAGAAAATGGTAAAGCCAGTAGATGTTATATTAGCAGTGCACATCATGGCTTCTGATCAGAGCCCTATGTAAAAGAGATTCTGGCTATACATTGGGAAGCATAGGAGGCAAATGAGGGAGACACCAATGGTCGACAGCGGGCTGGAGCGTGTTCCCGGGCGTCTTCTACGAATTTGAATGTGGCCAGCCCGAAGCACTTGCATAATACTCTTGTGGTGGTTGAGGAAAACACAATAAGTGCATCGGAGTAACTCTTGGTAACTGCAAATATCGGTTGCATCGCAATTTTGCCGAGTCACGGTCGTGCAAAATAAAAATCTGTGCAGGACGATCGACGTGCTAATCCGTGCGCCAGGCGCCGAGAGCCGGGGAACCTGTTGTCTGAGCAGGAAACAGAGTTTGAATCGCACATTCAATTCTTCCATCTTTTTGCACTTGATCATAATCTAAACATCACACGCTGTATTTTTAACCATGAAAGAGTTAGTTACATTTCACTCACAGCGCGCTTATTGAAGCTGTTTCTCGCTACCACCGCGAGGGTTATGTTCGGCTTCTGGTTGGCCAAGGGGCATGGCAAGCCCCCTTTCTGTGTCTGGTGTGCCCCCTGGCTCTGCCCGCTCCTTTTCTTGGCTAAACTCTCTCTATGTACGGCTCTGTTCTTGATATGTATCATCTAGTCTTGATGTGGAAGAGGTGATTAGAGTAGAGATAATGGCAGCGAGAGAGATGAAATGAGAGAAGCCTGTGGAGTTTATGTAGCTCAGCCTAGAGGTAAATATTGTGTTTCTTGTTAAGGTTTGCACTGCTTGGTTTTGTTAACAAAAAGGGCACAAAAGCAATCCGAATTATTTTCTTCAAAGTTTTTGTTACTGTCAAACGAAGCATTCCAAACATCCACAAAGTTTGTTTTTACATTGCCTGGGACAAAGAAGGCTTAACTGTAAACTGAGCCATGATAAAAATGTTTGCTTCTTAGTTGCAGCTTTTGATTGAGGCAAGCTTACTCTTTCGTAATAAAAAAACAAAATGCAAATGCACCACCCAGTTGCACCTTCATACTAAATTACAGTGTCGGAGCATGTGGAACTGATTTTTTTGTATTTATTTAAACAGAGTTCAATCAGTCCTTGCCGTTAGAACATCCAGTGCTAGACTCCATTCCATTTGCCATCATGTTCTTCGTTTGCTGTCACGCTTGTGGTGCCATCTGTCAATAGGCATGTAAACACTCGATCAGAAGCAAAGGACAGAGGTGCGGGGATTTGCCAACGCGACCATGAGTTTCTCGAAGTAGCTGGAGTACTCCTGCGGGCCCGCATCACGGTTCGTGGCCAGGCACGTGGTTCCGCCGACTGGGTGCCTCATCACCCCCCATCTGGCCCGACCCACGAAGGTTTGAGATGTATCGTCGGTCTCCGTTCCCCATGGCGACGGTGTTACCATGGTGCCTGGAGACTGTCTCTGACCGGAGTGTTTACTGCGTCCCCAAAAGTGGTCTCTTGATATCCGCCCCATGACGTCGTAAAAAGTGTTCCACCGTTGCCCGCTAATATCCTGATGGTGGCGCAGCGGTGGGGGCAGACGCGCACAGACGCCCTTCTGTCGCAGGTCGCCCTGCAGCCAGACAGTCGACAAAACCAAAGCGGTTGCGAGATGGGACGCCGAGACGATGGCGAACCTCGCATCCGCTCATCTTTTCCCCAGCATTTGTACTGCCAGCTGCCAGTGATCGCGGCAGAGTGAAGTGCCAACTTCCTGCGACGTCATTTGTTGCCTCTTCGGAAGGTCTTTGGATGCGTGGGTGGGATAAGATGGCAGACAGACTGGTCCTCCACTGTGTTTTTCAGCTTGCTAATTGATTAGGATTTTAATAGCCCTGTTATACCGTCAAATGGTGCAGGTAGCGAGAAACAGTTTATTTCCTTTTTTTAGCTCTCACTTAAAAATTGAGTAATTGAGTGTTTGTGGTCGTGGCGAAGGCATCTGCTTCTGCCCGTGGGGTGCCTAGTCACTGATCCCTTGGTCCGTTGGTTGCAGGTACGAAATGTACCGTCGGTCAGCGTTCCCCAAGGCGGCGGTGAAGCGACTGGTGCAGTCCATCACGGGCTGCTCGGTGTCCCAGAACGTGGTGATTGCGGTGTCGGGCATTGCGAAGGTGTTTGTGGGCGAGGTGGTGGAGGAGGCGCTGGACGTGCTTGAGCGGCAGGGCGAGGCAGGACCACTGCAGCCCCGGCACCTGCGCGAGGCCGTCAGGCGCCTCCGCAAGGGCGGCTTCATCCCTAACAAGAGGGCCACCCGCTGCCTCAGGTGACGCCCTCCCGTCCTCTCTCTGTCCCTCTTGTGCCCCCCCCTCCCCTTAATGCATTAGCCATTTCTAGTTTTTGGAAATGTTCTGACCCTCAATTGCTTAATTGCAGTCTCTAAAATCAATATTGTTCCCTTCTACAGTAATTATTATCTCTAGCAACCAAAAAAATAAAAAATATGTGGGAAGCAATATACAAAAGAAGTCAGTGCTGCCATCTCTTGGGAGAGCCACAAATTAAGCGAGCGAGCGAGAATGGGTTGTCCAAAACAATTAAGTACATGAACTGGAAAAACGCGGTCGAGCTATGCTCGTCCTGAAGCGGTTTTGGGAACTAGGCTCGCCCACGGTTAAGCGAGTTAAGGAAAAAAGGGCAATTCAAGTACCCCGCTCCTGTTGAAACGGCAGTGATTTTCGGCGTTAAATCTGTCCATGACGTGGTACCTCTTTGCGAAGCCACACCCCCCCCCCACCCCTCTGTCACGCTCCCCAAATCAAATTGGTTTGCCCAAACCCCCACACCCCAAAGCTTTGACCCATATATCCACTCCTGCATTGGACCTACACTTTTAGAGCGCTGCTCTTAGGCTCCCGTTTCCGGCTTGAGCAACGGCGTCGGCGTTACCACCGCATATTACGCATTGCATTATGGGACGTTTCCCATAATGACGTCACACGTGACATCATGTGTGACATCACACGGCTGTGAGGGTTACCTCACGAGGGTTACCCTTACGACGGTTACCCTCACGACAGTTACCCTCGTGACCCTTCTGAGGGTCATGAGTGTAACTGTCACGATGTTACCTTTGTGACATCACTCGTGACATCACATGGGACGTCATTATAGGAAACACGTGACGTATGATGTCACGTGACGTCACACCCATCTGACATCACCAATATTCCCGCTAAATTTAGCAGAAGGATATTCGCTAGATTTAGAGGGGCCTAGGCACCTCGCTTCCATAACCTCCCCTCCTCCTCCTCAAGAGCTGCGCTCTAATTCGGCGTTACAGAGAATTGTAAACATCTTTCATTTTTTTAGATCATGGGTTCTCAAACTGGGTTCCTAGCAGTTCCTCAAAGTGTTCTCATTGGTTCCCTTAGCTTCCAGGTTTCCTCAACCATGCCTGTCCCTAGTTACCTTAGTTAAGTGTGTATCTAGTTTCGGCACTATCTTTAGTAGATAAGCTTGCACACATTTTCAGAACTTTCAGTTATAGCTTAGAGTGAGGTGCGATTTTATTTTTTTTTCGTGTTGAACACCACCTAATACTAATAAGAAGCTTTGTGTTATTTATTACTGTTTGTGGTCTGTTTGGGTGGTTTAATTAGCTCTGTCGAGTGCCCTTCTCCCCGTGCACTGGTGCACAGCAGAGGAGCCAGGCTTGTGGAGTAGATATTGCAATTTGAAGCGTATGTCGCTTTGCTGCTGCACAATCGTCATGTTAAACACTCCTCCAGGGTAGAATGGTGCACAACTACGCTTTGGATATTTAAAGGGTCACTGACACCCCCCAAAATTTTTTTTTTCCTGTTTTGTCAGGCGATTTATTATGGTGTCGGAATGCTACACAATTAATATTTTGCTAGAGAGTCGCATATTTTTTTAATGAAGCCAAAAAACGCAACTGCTACCAAACCGAAAACCGACCTCCAGCACCGCACGCTATGAAGTGGAGAAAATAGTGAGAGAGGGCGGAAGTCACGCGAGCTGCACCCGACCGTACGGATTTTTTTTTGTTGTTTTTTCTCCGCAGGGGTAGCAGACAAAATGCTCGCTCGCTGGCAGCATTCTTTGCAGCAATGTTTGTTCCGCTCGCTGTTCTGTACTTCAAGATAGAGTTGTTTTGTACATTTAGGCGTTGGCAACTAGTAGTGAGTGCAGCCGAAGAGCCGCGGGTGGAATTCCCGTGATCGGCTCCGAAAAAGAATAACCCCCAAGATGTTGCGTGAAGAGTTGCCTCACATGTCCTGCATCTGAGAGTGGCATTGCGCGGCAGAGTGCACAAGTTTCCGAAAGATCAACGGGTCGGGATCAATGGCTGGCCGCAACTCCTTGTAGAACCATTACGCGAAGCTGGGAAAGCAGACGCTACCCGAATTCATGTGCTCCTCACATTTTGTGGAAAGTGACTACATTGAGTTCGCAGGTGTCAAAAAGGGAATCCCATACCATTTAGTCTCCGCTGACAGATCGTCTCCACAAATAATTTTTTTTTCGGTGATAATTGTAAAAAAAAACATAGCAAAATGCTTGACAAAAAAAAAAAAGGTACACCACACTGGGGATTGAACCCGTGCCCGCTGCGTGTGAAGCGGACGTCTTTTCACTGCGCCTACTGAAGGAACCCTCTCATGTGTAGTAATGCAGGGTAGACTGTATGTCGGAAGTTTGCTGCTGATTTCCCTTCAATACATGCACTCCCGGCTTGAAGTCTGGCAGCCCACGCATAGGCTACGTTGGCACCAGAAGAAACCGTACGCGCCGACGTAATCTCGCCAAGTACGCACTTAGTGCTTGACGCTTGAGCGAGCGACGCCTTCAGCCACGAGAAGGGACGACGTGACTCGGCGACGTCTTCGATACCAATCGGCTTGCTGCTGTTCGGGCGTGTCGTACGGGACGAATATCAGTTCTTTTAATCGGTCCCAAATTCCTCTTTCGGAGGGGAGACAGAATTCGCCGGTACTGTGAACGACAGTTCTGAAGTAGAGGTCCAATTCCCGTCGTCCCGCTGCCATCCGATAGTCCCACGAGTACGCGAAACGACGCCATGTTGAGAATTATGCAGCGAACGCACTGAATGCTTCTGGTTGTCTGTGCTACCTTTTTTTTTCAATCAACGTATTTGCAGCTTTTTGGAAGCCACAAAAATGGGTTTCATATTTTTTTCTATTTTTAATAATGACTGTGTGCCTTCAATGACCCGCTATTTTGATTAAATTTGGTGAGGTACGCATCGATACCTTAGAAAACGGCCCGTGAACACAGGAAAGAGAGTGAGCGCGACTCAAACGCAGCCAGTTCTCGATCGGCGGTTTGGGGCGGAAAGAAACCGACTTCAGTCGCAGATTCTGTTCTGGGTAGTTGGGCTCTCACATGTCACGTACAACTAAAAACCTCAGCTAGCATAAATACCCCTGTCAGTGTCCCTTTAAGAAAAATAAGTATAACAAATAAATAAATAAATACAGGTTGGTGAATGCTGATGTGCCATTATCTTTCTTGCAGTGAAAATTTTATAAATAAAACTATGGTTAGTCTAATGATATACTGTGACATCCTGACAAGTTGCATGCATCATTGGTCATGTGTTCTTTTTTCTATGTAGAGATTTAGAGAAGGGTACTTTGAACTTGATTATTGGGAGAGGGTTGATGAGATCATGCTGATTATATGTGGCCAGGCTGTGCTGCAGGTTTACTTTTTTATGTTTAGTTAAGATTGCTCAATAGGCCTCCCACGGTTTTTGGATGCAATCAATAAAGGTTAAATTAAAACTAAAGTATATTTGGCAGTGTAATGAGAGCTTGGGAGTAACAATAATGAGCTCAGCTGGGTTTTAAGACCCCTACCACTTGGCATAGTTAATGTCATCTCCATCGAATGACATCTGATTGGCTAATCAGGGTGCACCACTCCTGGTGCAGCGCAGTGCACATGCATCTCTCATAGTCAAAATTGCAAACTGATTTGTCGATCGCATGATATCACTAGATGGAAATGACATTAACTTTGCTGTGTGGCAGGGATATACTATTGTCCACATGCTGACTCTGCATTATCAAAAATCTCTACAGGTAAGATGCGATTGACATGCATTTTTAAACTAAGTTTGCAATTTAAGTAGATGTAAGATGTTGCATTCAGATAGATGGGATGAGAGAAGCACTGTGTTTTAATTGGACAAGCCAACAGATGAATCTTAATAAAGTATTTGCAGTGGAATGAGGGAGAATGTAAGAGTGTGCTTGTGGTCCAAAAGTATCTTTTGCTGCTCCAAAATATACTTAAGTCTGCCCTAACAAGTGCTCCAAAATGAATCGAACCAATCACGTCACTGAGTATCGTGCCATGCCCAGCCCTGTCAAATGCTAATGGTACTGGAAGCTTTGAAGTATTTGTTCAAGGTCCATTTGGGCAACATATGTAAATATCCAGACGAACACCCATTTACAATGGAGAGGTAAACTGAGAAACTTGGAGTGGGTGATCTTTCGGGGTGAACTTTGCTTGTGAGTGGTTGTACGAGGAGCGGGAAAGCAAAGAAACCACTATCTGTTAGGGGAGAGGCCTGCACACGAACCTTGCATTGGAACGAATGTGAGTGAAATATAGGCTTATGCTTCCAAAGTTCTTTCCTGCTGCTGCAAAATTTACTTTGGTGGCTCTTAGAGGTGTTTCAACATGACCCGGACCAATCACATCACTTTTGCTGTCACATGACATGTTTTCAGAAACCATCTGCCATCAGTAAGTCTTAAATATAAAAAAAAAAAATTGTGAGCATAACTGAAGTTTGAAAATTGTGTGTCCATGGCACAGCTAGGGGAGACAAAGAAACCCATCAGATGGGCTTCTTATGTCCAAATGTCTGTTGTTGCGAGGTCCGTCGTGACAAGCTGTGAATCGGTCGGTGCTCAATAAACCACTTGGCCAAACTTGTATTTTCATTTCTTCTGTCCAGGTGACAGTTGCAGCTGAACTCTGCTGGGACGTTTCACTTCTTTGGAATGGCATGGGGACTCCATGGTTTCACCGGATGACAAGCCTCGTTGATTCACGAAGCACTTCACTGCAATTTCTGCTGTCTAAACTACTCCAGAATTAACCAAAAAATGGCTGTCACAAAAAAGCTGTGTTTCTTACAAGCAATAACTGAATAAAGTGATGGGGGAGGACAAGAATAATGTGCACTTGTGCAGCATTGATGCCATTGTTTGCTGTGTGTGGGCACCAGCAACGCCTGTGGGATGTTGGCATATATATCAGCATCCTCATACTGAAGCAAACCAAAGATAGAGATTGATGTAAATGAGGCTCCAGGCTTGTTTAGAAGTCTAAGGGGCCCTGCAACCATATTTAAGCGTCTACCTTTTTTGCGGTTTCCACGTCTCCTGGGGTTCGGACAAGCCAGCGGGCACGGAGAGAGTAACTAAATATCAGTGCGTCATATTTTAACCGGACGATGCGGAAAACCTCCTCCACCGACGAGGGCGACCCGCGGTACCGAAAGCGCGCAAAATGTGACGTCTTTGGTCCTGGGCTTACTACTGGTCAGAGCCGCTAAAAGCTTCTTTTTAGTTGAAATACAAAATATAAGTGGCGCGAAACGTTTCAATTATTTATAAAAGTGGTTTTTGTTCAGTATTTTAGATCAGAAAAGAAACAATGCAGCTTATAAAGTACGGAAACAAGAAATGACCCGTCGACATACCCGCCACCAAGCGGATGGAAAAGGCGGCTCATACTGAAGATAGTGGGATCGGGCGCCGACACGGAAAAGGTCCCGGATGTACGCGGCGGCGCTGCGGTCGTCTGGACAGGAGGATCCGACCGGCTCTGAGCGTTCCGAAGGCCTTCGGCGCGGGCCCTGCTGGCGATTTGGCCATTTGGCGGTATGGCAGCGCGAAGTGGCTCCCGTTCTGAACTGATCTTTACCCCGTGTTTGCTGTCGTTTGTGGCCAATGAAGTGTCATGCCGAATTAGTGTTTAATCGCGCAGCAAATGCATTGAGAGCCGCTCTGGCCATCCGCTGCATACAGCCTATCCAGAGCACGCTTTAGTGGCGCCCTCTCGCGCCGTCGACACGAGAGTGCGGTAGCCGTGAGCGCTCGATGAGCTCACTACCTCCTCTAATTCACAGTTCACGGTCACTCAAGCAACTAAGGACGTCACGAGGGAGGTTATTTTTTGCTTGTTTTTGTCATTTTAATTTGCCTAAACTTTTAAAATAAAAAGAATTTCGAGAAAGAAAAATTTTCACTAAGTTACTAGTTCAGTGCGCTCAGGTTCGGTGCAAATTAAAAACCAGTAAGTCCTTGCAGGGCCCCTTTTGAGGGGTGTCCGAACAGGATACTACAAAACGCACGACTCCGACAAATCGTGCGGCGCTCCGCTTCCGGCCGCCGGGGGGAAATTTCCCTTGTCAAATCTGCCGGGGAAACTTCCCCCCGTCAAATCTCCCCTCGCTACCTCCACGGCGGCCTTGCTCTGCTCATCACGTGGGTCCGGAGAGCCACTCACACGCTCTGTTGGCTGTCGGTCAATCGCTCAAGGCCTCCGCTGCTTTGGAAGTCCCGAAAACGGGAAAGGGAAGACTCGAGTCAGTGTGAGGGGGCAAGCCAGGCGAGCGCGCGTCGTGTCCAAGGTCGTGTCATCTTCCAGCAGTTCTGTGGATTGGATCGGATTCCCGCGGCTCTTGTTCCCAACGTACCTCGTATAGACAAACAAACCTGGTTGGTTTGGAGTTTAATAAAATAAATGATATATTCTTAAGTTCTCAGTGTTTCTACATACAACTAAAAGTCTCACTGTTGCGCACTGCATTTCTTTTTTTCGAGCTACGAACGTGGATTTTGACAAAGAAAGCTGAGCCGGGGCGGCCGAAAGCGCGCGCTTCGACGCGGGAATCTCCCAAATCCACCCGAAGCCGGACCTCTTTGGCCTTCCTGCTGAGTCGAGGTGACGGCGGTAGCAAGGTCGGCGACTTCGTGAACCGCAGGCGCAGATCATTGACAGGTGGCGTGTGACGTCAAGTCTGACGAGCACCGACGTCAAAGAAAAGTGGAGGAGGCGAGGAGGAAAGTCGTGAATTTGGCTTGGCCGGTGTCCAAACAGACATACGACCGACGACTCCCGGACGCTTCAATTTTGACGATTTTTGCAGGAGTCGTGTGGCCTGACGATTTTTGTAGCAGCCTGTTTGGACAAGCCTTTAAGGGGTGTCCAAACAGGACACTACAAAGATCGTGCGGCGCTCCGCTTCCGGCCGTTCTTTTTGCCGGGGGAAATTTCCCTCCGTTATAGGGATGGTGAACCGAGATTTGGATTTCAGGAAGAACAATGCTGGAGATGTAGGGCGAGACGCTACAATCCCTACAACACTACCCGTAAAGCGATATCTCGAGTGGACGGCCGTATTTTGAGAAAAAGAGGTCGAGATTGAACAAGGCCGACGAGGCGCGTGACGTCAAGATACCTAGTTTACTCCTCTCTTCGCTTCGCTCCCTCAAGGCGGCGAGGCGGAGAAGACGCGAGGCCGTTCCCTCTCCTTCTCGGAGAAACTCGACGTCAACAAACCTAGTCAGATGCGCACTCCTTTTCTTGAAAAATACGGTCATCCGTTTCAGATATCGCTGTATGAGTGATGTCTTGGTGTTTGTAGCATCCCGTTGCACGCTTTTGCTGCGTGTTTGTGGAATCCAGATTTCGGTTCAGCATCCCTTTAAGTCTCCCCTCGCTTCCTCCACGGCGGCCTTGCTCTGCTCGTCACGTGGGTCCGGAGAGCCACTCACATTCCTGCGTCAAAGTGTGCGTTTCGCTTCCGCAGGGTATAGGGAAGGACACCTTCGTGTCATCCTCTTTCCCGTTTTCGGGACCTGAAAAAAGGCGGAGGCCTTGAGCGGTTGACCGACAGCCAAGAGAGCGAGTGAGTGGCTCTCCGCACCCACGTAATGAGCAGAGCGGGGTCGCCGTGGAGGAAGCGGGAGGTTTGACGGAAGTTTCCCTCCGGCAAAGAAAAACGGCCGGAAGCGGAGCGTCGCACGATTTGTCAGTCTTGCGTTCTGTAGTATCCTGTTTGGACACCTTACCTTGGCAAATGGTAAAAGCTATCAGACTGATGGAGCCATTTGGAGCATTGGATGTAAGGCACTTGACAATGTATAGTTGGAATGCATTTTCCCCTTCCAGAGCCGTTGCACGATTTTCGATTTGGGTGTGAGGGCGGTTGACTGCATTACAACTCCTTGTGTTCCACTGTGACGCATCTTACGGCCATTGGTTGCCGTAGCCACCCTTAGTAGCACCTCGTCGTAAGCGGTTGCAAGACAGTCAGTGGTGCTCAGAACGCAAATGTCTGAAATTGACTCACTGGAGTCATAACTTTTGCGTGATCCGATTGCTGCGCCATTTGTGCCAGTGCTTACCCTGCTCCATCTTTTTCCATTCCGCCAAGTTATGAGGAATGTTTGACAGCATTGCTCCAAAACGTAATCTTACTTCATACGGAAACTACAATAGTTCAGGCTTCGGCACACGGTCGAACAACTAAGCTAGGCAAACGCGAATTTTCAGAAATTTCTGAATATCGTTTCGAAAAACATTCTATTCGGTTTCATCTGTTTTACAGCTGTAACTGTTATGGGCTGTTCCCACTATCGGAAATGACGTCCGTTGTAGATGTAACTGTCGTAGTAAGGTGCCCTTGGTCGATGTTACCAAATCCTTGAAAGAGATTGCCTGCCGCCCACGAGATTCAAACCTGGGTCCGCTGTGTACGAAGTGGAGGCGTTACCACAGAGCTACGTCGCAGAGTTAACAAACCGTTTTATAGAAGTTTTTGTAGTACCCGATGCCCTGCACGCGCTCTCTGGAAAAACAAACAAGAATATCTGATAACAAAATTCCGCTGTAGCACTGTCAGTGCCAAGAGTTTGTGCCAGGAGACGCGCATCACGAGCTCCGGAAGAAAAAAGAAACAAGCGTTCGGAACAAACTGGTCAAATGTTCATTTCGTTCCGAACGCTTCACTACGCGCCGCCGATGCCCAACGACTTCGCCGTGAGGTGTCCCAGCCATCGTTGTGACTGTATTGTGTATTGACACAGGACTGCTCACTTTTGAAACACTGACAGTCCTCGGACGTTTCGCAGTATTGCTATGTTCGTGATCTGTTTTGGCGGGTTAGTTGCCTCCGTTTAGAGCGCTTCTCACTGCCCGCTTCTGTACTGCAGTGAAGCGACAAGCGTGTAATAAGCGTCTCGTTTCTGAAATCTCGCTTCGCCGCAGCGCACCCGCGTGCTAAGGGGAAAATACTTCTCTGGAGCGGGATGTTGCACCTGCGGGGTGGATAAACGAAAAGGAAGACAAAATAAACTTGCTCTCAATCATTAGGATAAACCCGGGAGCACAGAATCTGTCGTGCATGTATTATGCGTGCGTGGTGGTTAGTTATGCTTGGTTACGAGGGAGCCATGGGTGTTTTGGGGGCGTTGCACACAAGACGACCGGGTTTATCATAATGAGACACGTTTAAATTTATTTAGGTGTGTGATTGTGGGGAGGAGTATGCTTTGATGAAAAGTTTTCACGAGTTCTGCAAATACTTTACAGGGGAATGCATCATTGCACCTCGAAAATTCACTTTTCATAGCGCATGTACTTTATTCTCTACGTTTTGAATGTTTTTTATCCGCTCATGCACGACGGGGTCATTTTCATATAGTGACAGGACTGGCATATTAGCAATATATAAGCGTCACCGGAATGCTGGCGAGCCTTGAACACACTCTATATTCCTTTCGATTGTAATTTTGCTTTAAATCGTCGCTTGTTTTTACACACCTGCTGCGGAACACACGTTTGGGTCTGAAATGTAGCGAAGTTAAACATTGTTCACTGATGAAGAAAAATGCGCTAACTAAAGCAATTACACTTTTACAGTGTTAATCAAAGTACATACTATTCGGTATCAACCCAAATAACAAAAGTTATCTATGTCATTTTCCGTCGAAGAGATAAGATGTACGCGCGTTTTCCCCATAGAAATGCACAGGAGAACCGCAAAAGTAGACTGGTTGCTGTCTGCTTCAATTTGCGTCACGGAAGTCGCATAGACACTAGCGCCAGTTGAACCTCTAGCGTACTTTATAATAACTCTATGGTTCAGTACAGAACTGGCCATAGATGCTGCTGGCACGAGCAGTCCCCCCCCCCCCCCCCGCACACACACACACACACACACAGCTCGTTTCCCGTCGTTGGATGCGCCAGATTTTATGGGGGACGGCTGCCATGGTAACTGCAGCGTATTCCAAGCAATTTTTTATGAAATACGTATGTTTCAGATACATTGACCTAGAGAGTTGCAGTGGGCTCACGGGACGGCTGAGCCTGATGCAGCGGGCGAGAGTGGTTTCAGGAGGAATCTACTGCAGCGCCTCCGGCGTTTTCGACATCGGCCGCTTCAGCGCAATACACGGGGGAGATAGGGCGGTGAGCCCACTGTAGTTTCAAAGCACGGCGTCTAGCACGCAGTTTTAAAATTAAAATATAGATGGCGCTTCAAACGTCGCGAGGCAGACTGAGTAGAGTGAGTTGGTTTAGTCCCCTCCGCGAAGCGTGTCCTTGGTGGGTGTGCAGACGACACAAGTGACGACGTGACAGGAACGACCACTATACGTCATTCTTCTAAGCGTCATTGTGGGCAGGGATGGCGGCGCTTTTTTTTTTTTTTTCGCAATTTTAAATTGGGATAAACATGGAAATTGATCAGACCTGGAAAGCTCTTACTACATTTTTGACAAACTCGT